>OY728145.1:1804210773-1804378273 GCA_963277665.1 Viscum album | reverse complement strand
CTTAACATGATATTATTTTATTAATTACCATTTTTTTATACAAATATTTATCAATATCATACAAATAGATAAAATTTGGATTAATTTACCCTGAAATGCAGCTCAATATATTAAGGGATAAGAGGAGTTTTTAAGTTTTTCTATTATAAATAAATCCAATGATAGAGGAATAATATTTCCATAACTTGATCATAATTTTTTATAATGGTTGAAAATACATAATTTTTATGAAAACATGATATTGAAACTATTTTATTCTGGACATATGAGATGTATTTAGAATGGGTAATTTTACATTTCCAAAAGTTTAATGTGTATCCATCATAAAGATGAACAAAATATTAACCAGATAATGGAGAATGAGATTAAGAACCTGATTAAAAATTTTCTTCATTGTAGAGAATGGTGAATATTTTGACATATGAGTGGAGAAACTTTTTAATTTTCTAGATATTACTACTGTAGGGAAGGTTACTAAAAAATAAATTGAGGTTTATGAATTATTTTAATACATAAATTAGTGGTTTTATGAAGGATGTATCAAATGTAAACAATTTATTTATTACTAAAGTGTACCATATTAAGTGGTTATAGAGAATTATAGACAAATCAATACAAATGATATTGTATTTTATATATGATGGATTTTCTTAATCTAAGATCCCACAATATTTTTTGCGATTAAGAAATTTGTTAACAAAATTAGTCTTAATTATATAAAGATACATGCATATCCCAATGACTACATGTTCTATCAGGGATAAGATTTGGATGGTGAAGAGTGTGAAATATATTACACTTCTAAATGGAAAATGGTTAGTCATGATAAATTTATGAATGAATGAATTAAAAATAATAAGAGAAATGAAATAGTTACATAGTTTTTATGTTAATCTCCCTTAAAACCAATATTTAAAAAAATCATTTATTCTAAAATGGTAGAGAAAATGAATTTGAATATTATGGAAAACAAAAATGATTGGTTTATATGTCATCCTAGAGACTTGGAAGCATGAAAATAATATCATTATTTATATCCTAAATTCTCTTCAGATCCTAGGAATCTGTGTTTTGGGTTGGCTACTGATGGAATTAATACATTTGGGACTCTAAGTACAACTTATTACATATGGATAGTTATTTAGATATCTTACAATCTACCTATATATATGTTTATGAAACAAGATTATTTCCTTATTTTTATGATTATTATAGGGACAAAATTCCATGAAATGATATTGATGTATATATTCATCCTCTTATAGAATAATTTCAAGAGTTATTCAAAAACAATTTATGTTCATATGATTCATTTATTACCAAGATGTTCAACATTAACACTTCTCTAATAAAGATGATTAGTTATTTTCTTAGATTTTGAAACTTGGATAGTTGAAACACTTAAACTATTAAATCATATCAAATTCATAACTTGACTTTGAGATGTGAAGATTACAATATATCACAAAATTGTGTTTCATTTATCATCATTAATCCTTGGATGTTTCTCATAAATATTTGTTTCAAAAGACACTATTAGATGAAAAAATGTGTTTTAGGTACCACCAAAATTGTTATTATGTTCAGAAATCATGTCACAATTATTAATTATTGATGATTTTTTTGGTAAAGAGTATAAATTATAGGTTTTTGGAAAACTATTTCAAAAATCATTAGATAGATTTGGTACCAAACAATGGGAAAAATATTTTTTCAAACTACCTTATTGGGAATTTCAATTGTTATTTCATAATCCTGACATTATGCACATTGAAAAAATGCATGTGCTAATTTTTTGTATACAATATTAGATGTGTATAAAATATAAAAAAATATATTAATTCTTATAAAGAATTAAAATAAATGAATATAAATCATGATCTATGTGAAAATTATAATGGAAATTATCTTATAGTAGTTTTTGAATTAAAAATCATTAAAAAGATTCTTTCCTTTGAAGAATGAAAAATGTGAAAGTACATTATGGATATTCAAGTAACATTTCAAACTATGTCTACCTAAAACTTCATAAGTTACATATACCTAAAAGCCACAAATTACATATTTTTATAAAGAAATTTTTACCTTTGGAATTGTGTAAATTTTTAACTAATTAAATAAATTTAGTTTTAATAGAGTTTTGTGAGAAATCATTAAACCCTATCGATCTAGATAAACATTATAAAATAATTTTAATGTCACTTTGTAATTTAGAGATGATATTTAACCCATTTTTTCATTATAATGATTCATTTAGCTACTTGTTTGATTGGGGAAGTAAAATTTGGATGGACCATACATTATAGATGGATGTATCCCATAGATATGTATTGTAATATTAGTTCTTTATGCCTAATAAATTAAAATTTTGAGACTCCTTACATATGTTGTTAAATGTACTATGTTATTTTTTTCACTTGGTATCTATGTTTTTTGAAGTCCTTTGTGAAAAAATTTCAACAAGAAAGCTCTATTGTTGAAGGTTATATGGTGGAAGAGAATCACACCTTTTTAGAGGTATTTAGATAATATTGAGACATGATTCAGTCATGTTGGATGTGTTGGTGATGAAAAAAATAAAATGAAATCCTATAGTAAATCAGTAAAAATTCCAATGTTGGGTCGTCAAGTTGAGAAAATATCATTAGTTTTATTAATAAAAATAGATTTTATAAAATCACATAGATATGTGAAACCAAATAGTGATATTTTATATCCTTTCATTGAACAATTGAAGACACAAAAAAATAGATGAATTCTAAGTCAAGCACAAAATGAGAATGAGATAAAAAATATGTTAACAAAGACATTATTAATTGGTTTTCACATCTGTAAGATCATAATCAATTTCATATTCATAAAATATTGATATAATTATATTTTGTAACTAATAAGTTTTTATATTTATACAAGTAGATCATGAATTTTGATAATCCATCTAGAGTGATAGATGATTTCAAATATTTGGTCGAGGACCTTTGAAGATGTGTAGAAGATTTTATGCTTAAAATAATAAGGTAATTAAGTTTCATACACTTTTTTTGAAGACGGTCTACAAACATAAAATAGTGTAATATTCATAAAATTCACAAACTTAAGATACTATGAGAATTTTATTTACATTAATTAATAAAATTTTCATTTAAATTTTTAGTTATGTATTAAAATGAAATTGGTTCGATAATTGAAGTGAAAAAATGAAAGATTCATTATAATTAACTTATGCTAACTTATATTGGTTGATTGATACTAGTGACCATAAAGAACATGATCCATATATTTTGGATTCACAAGAAAATATGTTATATTATGTAGATGATGGAGTTGATGAAGTATGGAGTGTTGTAGTTTATGTTAATAGAAGAGACTTTTATGGTATGGGTGATAAAGTTGAAGAATTATTTTGTGACATCGAACCTCATCAGTAATAAGAGATTGATATATCGACCCATGATGATATTGAAATAGTTGGTCTTGAAAGGGATGTTGAATATGATGATTCATGTTAATGATGGATGATGATAATAATGCAATCCCACATTTTTATTACATAACTTTTCATTACATGGTATAAAAAGTGGATCCTTTAATGTTTAGTTTCTTGGAAATAAGTCACATAATAAATGAAAACATAGAAAATAATTTTAAATCACTTGAAATATATATCCATGGGTGTTGGCCCCATCCAAATGAACATTAAAAAATTCACAAAGGAAGAAATAACTAAATATGAGTTTTATTTTCTCCACAAAAGAAAAGGAAGGAGAAGGTGACTGAGACATGAAGATCACATAAAACTCCATGATCTATGTGAACGTGTGACGTTCATAAGGTCACATTAAATAACAATGTGAAACACATAACCTGCAATATATCTCACAGAGCCCCTTTTGATGATTCCTCCTACTCTTGCGAAGGTGCTCCAGAAAAACAGTGGTCATGCGGTGATAGCTAGATAAGCTCCCTCAGTCCACACGGCTTGTTAGAAAATGGTCTCTTGAAAATCCATTTGAAAATACATCATAAATGGGATGAAAATATATAAAAATGTGATAGCCATTTACATTCATAAAAATCAAAAAATGGATAACTGATAAAGAGAATGTTTTTCCTTGACAACATTTAAAAAAATCATGAGACCCCCAAGCCATTGTAAAATAAAATAAAGGAAATAAAAGGGGAGGAGGTGAGAGCCACTCAAAGTCTAAAAGTACATTCGATGCACCCCTAATATTATTTAAGACACCACAAGCACCCAACTACGTACCCACCTCATCTCGTGAAATAAATTTGGCTTGTCTTCCTCACCACATAAAGGACCTCAGATATATATAGGTGAGCTCACACCCCACTTCATCTCCCTAAAGATAAATAGATGGATTTATCCATGAAGTGATCACACATATCCATAGAACCGTTATTGGTAATGTGACACATCACCAAGAGGTAGAGTATTTTTCTTTAACAATACTCAAGAACCCCCACAAACTCCCCAACCTTTGTAACATAAACAAAGGAAATAAAAGAGGGTGGAGGCGAAATCCTCTCACAGTCATAAAACTCTTGAGACATTCTAAATATGTATGTATAACAATCTCATGAGACTCCTTGACAAGTTGGTCTGATCTTGCAAAGGCCCCTTGATAATCCATACTTGTCTCAAAATTCCAAGACAAGCCACTCAAGATCACGTGAAGGCCTTATAGAGGTACCTTAATCCCACGAAGGTCCTTGTAAATGTAAATATTACAATATGTAAGTTCTTAAGCATGACCACATGATTTAATGAGTCCCCATTAATTGGATATAATCTAATTAATGAGGTGTTTATGGGAGGGACTTACAATCACAAAAAATCAGGAAATTCCCTTAGAGCGATCCATGATAGAGACATGTGAAGATGTGTGACACTAAAGATATTTTAAGACATCATCCTAGATTCATGTGATATTTAGCACATAAACAAGAGAATTATTGGAGATGGAGAGGCATATAAATCCCCCACCCCATCATAAAAAATGAACAACTTCCTACCACAACTAAAACCACTACTAACTATGATAAAGAGGAGATCTATCTGAATGAGAAGATGACCCTTTTGAATCTCATGCTAGATCAAGTTTTTCAGAGTGGATTATTTCATGACTGAAAAGTCTTTCATTAGGTAATATTACAGTGAATACCTGGAGTGATCATGCACCATGCATAAATAACTTCACATGATCACTCGTATATTACATGAAGGACTTCTGGTAGGACACACAAGGAATATCTCACACATATACTAGATCATGTGAGACATAAATTAAACTAACAATGAATAAATATAATTCATTCACAATATAAAATTTATAAAAAACATTAAATGTGGAAAAAATCGAGTGAATAACATGTTTAATGACCCTCTTATACTTCGCATGAACCTTCCAATACATGTGACAACACTAGGACATGTCTCCCAGATCTGATGATGCTCCTTCGGTATACTATTTGGGTCAGGTGAAGTACTCTATACATGTCAGAGGAAGTAACATGGTTACCCTATGCATGCCACCTTATTCTCACAAATCCATAGAGGATCGCCGTCTAAACCTTGTGATGTCCTTCATACATGCTGGCTAACTCATATAACGACACCCACTCATGTTAGTTAAGTCTCGCAGTAGCACTAAGACATGTTAACTGTCTCTCATGATGCCCTATGTGCAATCTAGTTAGGTCCCAAGATTCCCTCTAGACATGTTGGTCAATACATGTGACACCCTCTATATGTGTTAGCAAAATATTTTTATGACACTCGGATAAGTCAAACTTGATCATGCAAAAACCCTCGGATATTCCATCCAGATTATGAGAAGTCCCCCCCCCCCAAGAAAATTCAACTTTATTATACAATTGTCTTTGTAAATGATAGGTAAGACACTCTTTGACATGCAAAGAATGAAATAAAGGAAATCCTAGTGGAAAATTGTTGCATTTCTGGAAGGTAAGAAGTCTGGTTCAAGTAGGGGATTCTAGGACTTGATAACATTTTCCACACTCGGTGTGTAATCCCCGACTACAGGGAAACCATAGTGTGTAATACCCAATCATAATGCCAACATCAGTGTTTAAGGCCCGACCAATGACATAATATGACATGTCCCACATATAAGGTCATCCCAAGGTTTGATAACTTTGTCTACCCTCAGTGTGTAATCCCTGATCAAAGGGAATCATAGGTCTTGATAACTTTTTTCACCCTCGGTGTGTAAGCCTTGACCAAAGGGATTCCTAGGGCTTGATAACATTTTACACCCTCGGTTTATAAACCTTTAGTAAAGGGTGACCTCATGGTGTAATCCCCAATCATAAAGGAAAATTCATCATGTGATCCCCAACCAATGGTATAATATGACATGTCCCACATATAAGGGAATCACTGAGATTGATAACTCTGTGCACCCTCAGTGTGTAAGCCCAAATATAGAGAATCCTCAGAGTGTAAGCCTTAACTAGTGGTATAATTTGAAATGCCCTGCATACAAGGGAAACATCAGTGTGTAATCCCCAGCCAAATTAACTTTGATAACTCTGATTGCTTCCATAATCAATATATGTAGGACACCATCCAAAGGCCCAAGCTCCATATAAAAACTCTAAAGGAATGATCCAATACATAAGACCCTAACCCAAAAAGTAACGAGACTGATTATTTTTCATCCCTTGTTTCTCACACCAAGCATAAATCACATGGGATTTGGGAGATTCCATGATCATATCATCTACATCGTAAAACTCTACCAAGGCAAGGTAAATGTTATTGTGTAAGCCCCAATTAACTGAACTATGAGAAATATGATTCTGGAAATAACCAGGATACGTATGACACCTTCCTAATGCCAGAGAGAAAATAAATATCCATTTCGATTTAAGACCCATGTCTCTGGAATGTCTACCATCAAGACCCAATCATTCCCATGGATTGATTATTCTACCTCATCCCCCAATAGGCTGAGACACCAACTGAACTATGATGACTCTGATTCTTGCCCTAATGAAGATACATAGGACACCTCTTTGAGGTCTGATATCTATATCAAACATCATAATGGAAATCCCCGCACATAGGTCCCACATCTATATTCAATGAAACTGAATACATTCTATCCCTTGTTTCTCACAACAAGTATAGATCATGCGGGATTGGGGAGCTACAATGAATACCTTATTGGCATCATGAATCTCCACCATCTAGGGAAATCCCAAGATCTATGCCCTAATGAGTGGCATGATATAAACACCTGCACACATATCAACATCTACATTTGGGCCAATCCCAAGGGCATGATCAAACTATGTAAAATATAATTAGTTCTATAACTAGGATACGTACGACTTATCCTTGAGACTCGAGCTCAAAAATCCGGTGCCACAGTGCCTACACATATATCCTCTCTGATTGATGTAAAACTTCACTGGTTTTGATGAACTATGTGGGGTTTGATTCTTTAAATATCCATGATATATATGACACCTCATAATGGCTCAATCCCCTCCTCAAAATATTAACTGCCTCCCAGCATGGTGTAAAATCCCAAATTACCTAGTTATATGACCTCATCATATAATCAGCTACCCATTACTCTTAAATAGATGAAGAACCTCAGATACAGACACATGGATTCACTTATGATATCACCTTTCCTTTTTTCATCAATGAGATCCCATTTCTTTTGTATATAAAGAGAGTTTTATTATAATCATTTTGTTATTGTAACTAGTCCCATATCATAATTAGTAATAGATTTGAGAACATATATTTAATCTATAATGGAGTCTCATAGTATGAAATAATGCCCTTCAATAGGGTGTGATGTGACCGACCTCCAATTCTGTCAACCAATATGAGTCCCTAAGTGTCACTAGGACTACAACCCAAATTGAACACCTGACTTTGGAATGTAGGTCTATACCCATTTATTGATTTGGGAACCATTGAGAGTTTCGATTAAGAAAAAAATGGTAACCTGATGTTAATGATTGTGCAAGAAATAAACCCACCATAATCAACTATCAAATTCAACCGAACCTGACCCAGTGAGGGTCTCGCTAGTGATATCTTCCCCATGGAAAAAAATGGTGAACCCAATGTGAATCTACGAAATAAAGAATGATTTTTTATTTTATTTCAAGCCATTTTTTTGCACTCTATATGGAAACAGAAATGGAAAACCTGATGTGAAACTTTAAAATAACAAAATGATTGGTTAATTTCCATCAGGCCATTTTGTTTTCACTCCATAAGAAACATTTTTTTGGACCCTATGTGGATCTATCAAATGAAAAAATATTCATGTGTTAGGACACTTTGTTTTGGATACCCTACACAAAAAATTAGTAAGAGTGAAATGATCTTATAGAGGGTCCTTTGTAACTGGGGTTCTCATAAATTAAGAAAATCCTCATGTTGACAAGTCTACACTAGCAGAATGGTTGGATCAGGAATAAAAGGGAAATTTATTTAACCATACATATCTGATTATGACCATCATGCTTAAAATATTTTACTAATTAGTGAATTTTTTCCTTTTTTCTATGTGATTTTAGATACTAATTTCATTGATAGAATCTAGATATGAGACTATGTCTTCATCATCTAGTGATCACTCTTTTAAATTACCTACGACTCCAACCACCACGGGTTGCAAAACGATCCCACATGCTCGACAGATCCAACATCAGGTGGAGAACACCACGGTCTGAGAGTACCATATAAATGGTACAATACCAACCTTGAAATATTCCTGTGATTTTCTCTATGTGTGTAAACTGGTGAGTTTGCATTTCCTAGGGAAATATGCAGCTAAGCTGGTGTCTCGTGTTTCCACAAACAACCACATTAGGAGATTATCCTTGGAGTGAAACCAAAAAAACCTTTAATATCTAATAAAGGTGGACCAAGAATCAAAATATGGCTCCCATATAGTTTAGAGGCTTCCCAGGAGGTCCCCTATCAACCCCCATCACCAACATCATCCCACCAGTCACCTGCTGAGGGTACCATATGAAACACTATAACCTATTATGCCTATGCACTGGTAATTAGGAAGTCTCATTGGGTGAGGAATGTTCCTAATATCTAGTATTGGGATCATATCCCAACTTCTACTAATGATCCTTACTATCATATTCTGGAAGCAACCAGTAAGCAGTCTCATATACCCACTCACTTAGAACAAGTCTGTGGGAATATTCTCATAACAAGCATGGGGGAGGCACATATCTGTACCCCTATGCATGAATTCCATCAGCATATTCTAGTTGAACAAGGAATATAGAAGTGGGATCATATCGCTGCTTCAATCAAAGACATATTCTAGTGTATAATGGGGAGGTAAGTGATTAATCCTATATCCTTTCATAGAATTTTATAAAATGACAATATATTTTAGAAACAACTAAAGAAACCCTTTGGTATATTTCCACACTATTGCTGATAAAGGGACAAAAACAAATTTCTATCCCAACATCTAGGATAGATCGATACTCTTATCATCATGAACAAATTGCTTCTACAGAGTAAATTTAAATTCTTTCTACTATTTAGAAGGATTATCAGAATATTATGATAAAGGATGAGACATCATACTAGGATATTCCAGTTCCAATACAGGCTCAACAGGTGAGAGCAGAACACGCTTCTGTATTGGGGAACTTGAATTTCAAAAAATTCCAGTGGCATACTCCAAAGGATCATGATATGGCTCATATTCCCATTTTGTTTGGGGATCACTAAGTAAGAGGGGAACATGCCTCAAGACATTCTCTTATACCTATCTAAGAAGACTAGAAGAACATCAGAAGGACCAAGATCAGGCATATATCCCCATTTTTAATAGAGATAACCAAGTGATAATAGAACAAGCCTTGAGAGAGGCTCATATTCATGTTAGTGAATCTGTCTAGAATATTCTATAAAATAATAGAATCCAGGCTCATATTCCTACTTCCACTGAATAATGACTACACCCACATAATTCTGAGGCAATACAAGAAGAGTCTGATATCCCATCTCACATTCTAGAGGTCTATCGACATATTTCTATGGGGAATGCGTATTTAGATCAGGCTCACATTCCTGTTCCAACTAGGGATCACTAGGGAAGATCAACACATGCCTCGGGGTAGGATCATATCCTTGATAAGAAAGACCAACATCATATCCCAAAGGCTCAGGACTAGGATCATACTCTCGTATTGATCAAGGATCACCAAGTGATAATGACTAATTCCTCGAGAAAGGCTCATATTCAGGTCAATAATGATATAACTCATCAACATATTCTAACATCTTTGTAGCACCAACCTCATAGTCCCATGGAATCTGATGGTTATATGTAGGTTCTGACAACCATTATACAACAAGCTCATATCCCTAAAAAATTCTAGAAGGATGGTCAGTATATTTTGACCACGAAGCATAACATGACCTATATTTATAATCTACTCAATCCCAGTGTTCTGAGGTCATTTGATACACATTATCAACTCCCAAAGGATCTATCAACTCTTCCACCATATTAGAATACAATCATTACCATGATAGTCTTCCTCATGGAAGTATGGAGATAGATTACATGGACTCTACTCTTAACATCTATCATGGTCAACCTCCCCTTGGTGATATCTCCCATGGATAAAGAAATCATCCCCTTGAATAGACACCTTTGTATAGAGATGTGTTCAAAGATCAGAAACCTTTATATAGAGAGGTTTCCCAAAATCTAATTCCTTTTTATTGAGAGGTGATCAAAACATTAGGGTCAACAAAATATAGTTCCCCATAAACTACTAGCAACACTCCACTCTAGTCTGCAGAAGACCATTAGGAGCATATTCTATGGTCTGACAGGATGGATACATCTATTTATGATGAAGTTGAGGCTAAAATTGACATATGATGAGAGTTATTCGAAAACAACCTCCCCATCATGTTCTGCCCCTCGCTAATTTTGATTATGCGATCCTAGATGAGTAAGAAAAGGATTGCATGCCTTTTCTATGCCAAAATATGTGGTCTAATCATTAGTTACTAAATTTTAGACATAACCCTTATCTAGGATATGAGGTTAACCTCCATACCATCAAGATACTCTATTACTAGTTAACCAGGATATTATCTCCATGGTCCAGGATCCAAAACTGGAAAAGCACAGTGAAAATTTGCAACACACTTGCTACCATTGCATCAAAACCATTTGAAAGATGATATTTGAAGACACATAATGCATACATATTCGATGATGGGGATAGAATGGAGTGTTACACTTTTCCACACCATTGGAACAGAATAACCCCTCAGATATGATGTCTTGTAATTTCATACACTCCAGAGAAATCAGGGGGCCGGGTAATGCTCGGGCCAGTCTGTCACTGAAACATAATTCCCCCACTTTAATGGTACCAAAAAATCATTAGAATAATAATAGGATAACCCAAAATGATTTGAAATAGGGACCCTTAGAGTAATTTGAATACACTTTATATATGAATCCTCAAGTTGCGATCAACCGGATAACATCTCATAGAGAATGATTTCCATCATAGGATTCCATCACACCCAGCTCCTATGAGAGAAAAACTGCACCACATTAAATAAGATGTGACAGTAGCTACCATATTCTCTATCCCAGAGTAGACCCAGCTCACCGATCCAAGAGAATATCTACCACCTCCTCCACCTCTAAAATCTTTAATCCCTAAGAGGATTTGTTACACATCAGAAGCCGTTGCAGACAACCATCCCACTAGTATGGGGGAATTTTTATCTCAATCACTATCCCCAGGTTCATCATCCCATGATATTTTTATGGGAAAATTAACGGTGATTTCAAATAAATCCCATCCTACTACTTTAGGGGAATTTATATCTTCATGTCCATCCCAAGAGACATCAAATCCCTAATGGGAATCATGATATCCTCAAAAAAAGGACCAATAAATTCTAATTGAAGCCTGAATAACCCCAATGCATAAGGATGGTGGAATTTTCATCATCATCATCACCATAGATAGAATAAATCTTCTCTAGGTTAGGATATAATGATCAATAGTTTTCATCCCACCTATTACTCTCAACATAATAAAAACCTCTATTGGTCAAGGCCCTCTAAAAAATCATGACCGAAAAATCCCTCAAGATAACTATTTTAGACCAAGACAGAAAGAGAATATGGGGAAGGAAATCAAACCCCTCCAGGGTCACAAACCAAAATGGCCGAAAATGGCCAAGGTTTTGAATAAAAACCCTGATGAAGGAAGTAAAGAATCAGCTTGTTGTGTCCAAAGTAATTGTACAACTACCATTTCCCGATATGCCTCTATGAATTTTATCTATGTCAATATGATTGAAATTATGGATCAGGAAATAAATGTAGAGGGATGAAACATGGAAAATTTACCTTGATAGGAGGGTGATTTGGATGTACCAACTGAGGTTTCATGGTCCTGAATCCAAAGAATCCTCCAAAATCTGGCACCTTCGAATACTAAGTTTCTACCTCCATGTAAGAACACTACAAAAAGAAAAAAGGAAATGTGAAACTACATCCCAATCACCGCCTAGAAGAGTTGAGGTTCCTTCCTTGGAGGAACAGTTGTCATAATATGATAGTGAGATACAAACTCTCAGACAACTCAACAAGGAGATACACAGGGGAAATATTCCCAATGGGTATTGTATTTTGGAAGAGATTAATATTCTCCCTCCCATAGATGATCAATGAGTAATAGAAGTATCTAAGTATCAGTCTGGCTCTAGATCTAGGGAGCCAGTCTCCATAAATGAGGAAGTAAAAAATGATCACGAAATCCCTTCTGTTGTGGCAACAACCTTCCCCTTATTAGGGAAATAATCTAGTGTTAGAAATAATTGAGTATCAATAAGAGAAAAAGGTAGGGACACCTCATAGAGACCCACCCTCTCCATTTAGATGTGAGATGACTCAAGAAGCAATTCCCTTAGAGTTTATTAATGTCATCACATCCTTGACTACTCAAATGATATACATAGATGGGAAACACAAACCTATGCAACCTGAGAATAATCCATATCACAAATGGTTGGATGATACTCCACCTCCACCAAATTTTGGAAATCCAATATTCTCCTCCTTTGACGGTGTAGGTGAACCTGAATATCATCTCACACACTTAATAGCCTAATTTGGGGTGATGATGGTCCCTCAATATCAAAAGGAGGAGACTATGATGGGGTGTTTGATATAGACTCTAAAAAGGCCAGACACTGTTTGGTACAACAAACTTCCAACAGGATCCATTGTAGGATGGAAATTTCTTCATCGATAGTCTATTTACTAGTTCATCTCCACACCGAGAAAAATAATTATTTTCAACCTAATGAACTATAAACAACATGATAATAAGACAAAGTTTGACTTTATAGCTCTATATAAAGGTTTAACCTATTTATTCACCATCCCTCTCTCACAGAAGAAACCGTTGAAACTATATGCTGAAAATATCTTAGACGATTTTTAAACACCCCTAATCCCAATAAAGAATCAATGTGGTTTTTGTGAGTTCACTGAAATGGTGAAATGTATTAAATAATCCATTTAGTGAACCCGATACAACACTCAAATCATTATCACATCACAGGGAAAAATTCTAGGCAATGCAGAAGAAGCAACATTCACTCTCAAGTTAGTAGTAGTTACCATCCAAGAACCTAGGCATGTCCTTAACCACCTCACACCTTCTATCGAGTGGAAACAACCATAGAATATCCCTCATACAGAAGCACATAAAAACTATGGTCACCCAGGATTTGAGGAATGGATTTAAAAAGGATACTACTTCTAAAATGAACAAGACCTCAATTATTTCTTGGAAGTCATGGACAATAAGCTGATCATGCTACCATAGCTCAGGAAGCTCAATGAGGTTAACCTCACTGACCATCCCAACTACCTCCCTCTCCATATAAGGCAGGGACATAATATCCAAAACTAATTCTTCTTCAAATACTTCCTTCAAGGAATGTTTAATTAAATACATTTTGTGTTAGATAACTCATCATAGTAGGTGGATTGAATAACCATTCCCCAGTCAGAAGAAGGGAATGTTTTGAAGAAAGTTCAATCCAGGTGTGCAAAAAATTTATATAACTGAATTACTCAAAAAATAGTTGATCGAGCTCATGCCACCCTTAGAGAACAACTATGCAGACCCACAATACATCCACCATCCAAAGAGGAAAAATCAAATATACCCCCCAAAGATGGATGTGACCACTATAAGGATGAAGAAGAAAAATATGAGGAGTCACATTCTTCTACAAAGAAAGCTCTGACTCTTGAATAATTTTTCCCTTGAGCATCCGCAAAACTGGAACCTCCCCACCAAATAGAATAGTCATTAGATGAAGAGATCATATTTTTTTCTATCAATGTGATACACTTGGGAGACCCATTATCTGATGATGAATATGCCATAGAATATGAGTTCCTTATATATAACTGAGGAATGAGAGGCTTCATATGTCAAAAACAAGGGTACATGGGACATCACCGACGTGGTTAGACTCAATATTTTTTTCATGTCTCTATAGAAAACATATATACAGCTCAAACCCATGAGAAATCACTCTTAAAAGATCAAAAGAGGAATAGAGGCATCCTAGATCTTTCTAGCATCCGTTATCAACCAGTTTTCTTGGATAGCCACCTAGCGGGGGTTCAAATTCCCAATCAACCCAGAAAATAGGGAAGGCTGACATGAACTGTGCTATTGGTATCAGATACTCCATCAACCTCTACACAAGCCCCATTCCCATCTTCCTCAAATTCCTTAGCTCTTGAGACACATGTCCAGATCATGCCCACATCAAGAAGAGTCGACTTATGGCACAAAAGTATGATGTTCTAAAATAGCTGGTGGTTTTCCCATCCAATCTCTCAGTCCTTGATGTGATCCATCAATCAAAATTACTTGGGGAGGCACTTATTGAAGTCTTTAGGATCCCACATGAAATTTAGACATAAGTCTCTTTAGAAGAGGCCTCATAATGTCATGTATCCATCTCATTCACTAACCAAGATTAGGAATAGGTACTTAAAGGGAACATCATGCCTCTATATGTTTCAAGAAGACTAAAAAATGTTGATGTCTATAGGGCCATGATTGTTAATGGTTTTGGGATTAGCCTCATCCTAGTTTGAATGCTACAATGTTTAGGATAAGGAAAATGGGATTTGTCTCCCAAAAATTTAACCCTTCAAGGTCATGATAAGCATGAGCAAAGACCTCTCGGGAAGATCAAACTCGAAACTTGATTCGGGGAACTCACATCCGATGTGGGGTTTATGGTAATCCATCAAGACACCACAGACAATGTACTTCTTGGAAGGCCCTAGATCCACTTCCACCTAGTTGTACCTTCAACATTCCATTAGTTTTTGGAGTACCCATTTATGGAAAGGTCTGCATACTACATGGTGACAATTACCCCTTCAAAACTTGAGGGGCCACATATAATGAATAAAATTTCTACAAAAGGGTAGTCAAGAAAACAATGGAAGATGATGATACAAATGTTCCAGACCCCAATGGATTGGAGACCACCCTTACAAATCCCTAGAGTATACTCGATGGAAACTATGTGATCCCTATAAATTTAGTTGAGGTGATAGAATTGACTCAAGAGGTCCAATCCCCTTCAATCCCCAATGAAATTGTAAAATAAAATCAACTTCGACATCATCCAACAACGAATCAAGTGGCAGGGTATTATAATGTCTATTCTCATGAACTCCCTCACCCTGATAGTGATGGAGATTCCCCAAGCTTTAATCTGAAAATGTCTCCACAAACACAGATGTGGAATTAGATGAGGATAACCTCAGTAAAACCACTCTCACATTCAAGGAAGGAATCTACACTACCATTGATGAGCTCAGAAAGATAAATATAGAAACATAAGAAGACCTGTGACCTACACTGATTAGTGACACCACTCCCCTCCAAGATCAATAGATGTATATCACATTTATAAAGAAATCGATATGTGTTTTGTTGGAACTATACAAAAATTCCTAGACTGAATCCAGATGTGGCTCAGAACCATCTCGAACTACCCGATGAGAATTGAGCCCTTAAACAAGCAGCCAGGAGGATGAACCCCTTCGTGCCACCAATTTAGAGGCAGAATCCACAACTTCATCAAAGAAAACTTTTTTTTATAAGTGAAATACCCAATATATCTGAAAAAAATAATCATTGCCAAGATAAATAATGGGAAGATTAGGGTCTGTATTAATTTTAGAGAACTGAATCCATACTTTCGAAAGGAAATTTTCACATTACTGATAACATAAATTCTTATTAGTGAAACTGATGGATTCCAAACCCTTTCCTTCATGGATGTGTATTTAGGATACAATAAGATAAATATGGACCATGAAGATGAAGAATCCATGGCTGTCAAAGTTCATCAGAGTATCTTTTTCCATCAGGTCATTCCCTTTGGCCTAAAGAATGCTAGAACGACATATCAATGTGCCATGCATCATATCATTAATCCATTATTGGGAAATATTGATGAATTCTATGTCAAGAAACTGGTAGTCAAATATTGAAAGCGATGTGATCACTTCGTGGATCTTCAATAGTCTTTGACCAGATATGAAAACATAGTCTAAAGATGAATCCTATAAAATAAAATTTAAGGGTAATATTAGGGAAGTTCCTTGGATTTGTGGTATGCCACCATGACATTGAGGTTGACCCAGAGAAGACTAGTTCTATTTTAGCAATTTCACCTCCTATAAATCTCAAAGAACTAAAGGGGATCCAAGGGAACCTCAATTACATTCATTGATTCATCTCAAACCTAGATAGAAAATATCTTCAGTTCCCCAGTCTAATGAAGAATGGAATCACCTATCAATGTGATGATGATTTACAAGAATTCTTCGAAAGTTTGAAGTAGTATCTCATGCACACACCAGGCCTGATGCCTCTAGTGAAAGGGATTCCACTCATCTCATATCTTTCCAACTTGAAATGCTCACTTGGATCCATCCTCACACAAAAATGATACAGGAAGCGAAAGTAGTCTCTTTTACCTCATCCAAACCATGCTAGGTACAGAGACCCAATACTCTAATGTCGAGAAGAACTACCTTGCACTCATCTTTGTAGTGTCAAATATGAAGAATTACTTATATCACCAAGAAGTATATATGGTCTATCTTATTAATATGATCATTTACATACTTGGACACACTATGATAACTAGGTGCTTGAACCTATGGGTATTAATTCTACAGAAACACAACATTCAGTTCGTGTCATAAAAGTCGGTGAAAGGGAAATCCCTAGCTAATTTCTTGACAACATGTCTTGCCCCAGAAAATACATTGGTGGACACCAAGATTAAAGATGATGAGGTCTTCTATTCCCATTACACACCCTATACACTGGATATGTATTTTGATGGATCCTACCAATGTCTTATCGGTAAATGAATAGAAAAGCCGAGGCCCAAGCGGTTTTCCATGAGAATTGTCTTTATCTTTCTAGAAAAAGTAGTTTTACAGTACTCTTTCTCACTATCCAACGGATTAAAAAATAATGAGGTAAAACACCAAGAACTCATCATTGGTTTTGAAATTTCCCTACAACTAAACATAGCCTACCTGAATATCAAAGGGGACTCAAAGCTTGTGATAAAGAAGATCAATGGAGAGTATTCTTCAAAAAAGGATGAACTTTACCCTTTTACTGGATATGTTAGGGGAATGATGGTATAGTTCCTTTTGATACCACACTGTATCACATTCCTTGACCACAAAATTAATTCTTTGACATGTTGGATAATTCAACCACCATTCTAGACAACCCTAATAAAGAGAAAGAAATATTCTGTATCACACAACAAATAATGGTCTGAACAGTCATCATTTTTCATATAGAGGAGATTAATAAGGTTATACCACCCTAGAACAAGATGAACCAACATCCGTCCCTATATTTATGGAGCCTATAATCAGTTATATTCAAAATGGAATTCTCACAATAGATAAAGTTATAAGGGAACATACTCGGTTCCATGTAGCAAATTTACCCAGCAAGATGATCCAAATGAACAAATATCCCTCTAAAAATGAGGATTTATTGGAATCCTCTTCAGATGCATAACATAAGAATAGATTATCACTATCATGGAAGAATTCCATGAAGGCTCTGGCATCACCCATTAATCTTAGACTAGGCTCTCCCACCAAATCAGATCATTTGGATATTACTGGATAATGATGATACAATACTATGTGGAAAACACCAAGATATGTCATGCATTTTAGATCCATGAAAAATTCATCCATCATCACAGGAAATTTCTATATAAAAAAAAATATTCCTGGCCATTTTTCATTGGGGGAATGGATGTTGTGGGGACATATCCCCTAACTATAGTTAATAAATTCATGTACTTCCTTACTGTTACCCAATTCTTCTCCAAATGGGATGAGACAATACCCCTCCAAGAATTTGGGATGAAGAAAATAATAAAATTCAAAAATTACCATATCATCATTAGGTTCAGAGTCCCTCACACAATATTGATAGAAAAAACACCAACTTCTTGTCTATAGAGATGAAGAAATTTTACTAGGAGCACAATATCGAGTCCAATCATTCACCTTACTATTATGAAATGACAAATGGATATATAGAGTCCTTTAATAAGAGTCTATTTAATATACTCTAGAAGACGGAAAATAAGGATAATAAGTCCTAGATGGAAAAAGTTCTCTATTCTTTATGGTCCTATCATACCACCACGCGCACTACTACACAAGAAACACCATACTCTTTTGTGTACGAGACCGAAGCAGTGTTTCCCATAAAAGTCCAACTTCCTTCAGACTGAATTTCCTTTTTTTAGATATCGCTCAGATGATGAGCGATCACATAAGTGGTTGGATGAATTTATGTGGATCAACGAGAATAGGTTTCATACATTTTAGAACCTTGAGGTTCATCACAAGCAGATCACATGAGCCTTTAATAATAAGGTTCACCTCTGTTCATTCCTATAAATAAAATAGGAGTTGTTTTTCAGAACCCCAATGATACCAGGAAATAATTCTATTAAGATAGAAACCAAATGGGAAGGGAATTATACCATAAATAATGTCTAGAACAATTAAAATTACTCATTTGACATAGTGTATGGAGAGAATGTTACACCTTTTACCAATATGTGGTTTCTCAAGAAACACTTTCTATACCTATCATCTTATGGAAATCCACATCAGTGTAAGAATTTCCTATTGTTATTGGTTACATGAAGTTAAAATTTACATGTTAATACTAACCACATGGCTTTAAACCATATACAAAATTCCTAATAGTAATCCTTCAAACTGCACAGTACCCCACATCCTTAACATATGACATTAAACTACACGACTTGTAATGACCCAAACTTTCATTAATAGAAATCCCTATTGATCTAATTAAATGTCTCTTTATGTTAAATGTTTATATAAAATGTCAACATATTTAGTTTTATGTTTTTGGTTTTTAAAATACTGTTAATAATTGTGAACGTTGTTAATATAGCCGTTGAATAGTGATCACATGATTAGTATAAATATAGGGCTTTAACAAATCCAATTTACTCAGACAATGGAAGCGATGACCTCATACAGTAGACGTGCCCCATACGAAGCCCAATTTTCAGAGCTCGGAAAGGAGGTTGTGTATTTGGGATTTTTTCTTGACCAATCCCAAGACGAGCTTGAATATGTTAAGCTCGAGCGGAACCTCCTACGAGAGAAGTGGAAGTTGATAGAGATTACCACCCGAGCAATGTTATCCGAGCCACTCCAAGAGTCGGTCACCATATCACACCTTACCCTTTGGTCTTACGTGGGAGTTATAAGGTTTTATGTAACAAGACATTAGCACTATTGTCATGTACATTATTTTTGAATATAATAATGAATATACCTTCATTTTATTATTGTTACCTTGTAGATGGTTTTTAAAGCACAAATAATATTTTTAGTTAATATTCAAATAAAAAATCTATTTTGATGAATTAATGGATTTTTGAATTAAATAATATTTTAATAAAATATTATTATTATTATAATAATATTTATTAAATATAAATGATTTTATAATTTTATGAATGCAATCGTAATTTTTATTAAGGTTTGAAAGCCATTTTTGTCAAAACCCATGAATTTTCGATAAATGTTGGTTTTTATTTTAATAGTGAAAATTAACATATTTTGAAAAATATTTAGATAAAATAAATATTATTTTCAGAATCAAGATTTCGAAATTATCCAATGGTGAATTTTTCATAATTTTCAGAGACAGTCAAATTTTTGGGTAAAAATTAAATACCGTTTAAATATATAATGTGCTTTATGACATCATAATGACCCAATAGTGATGTAATAAAATCCTATAAGTCTTATGTTAGTCCAATATATGTTTTAACATTATAATAATGTTATTTTGGGTTTGTTTGACTTATTTTACAAAGCATTAATGGACCCTTCAATGCTTATTAAACATCTTGTCTTTTTAAATTGATTTCCTTGGGAGTGCAACTCACCTCAACATAAGAAACCCCATTAATTTAATAAGTTTGGGATTTTTACATATAAAATACTGTTTTATACTTAAAATTTCCAAAAACTATGGGAAAAAACCGTGGGATGGTTTGTGGTTTGGATTTGTTTAATGTGAGGTGTCCCAAACCTAAATAATAAAGAATTCCCTCACCTTTCCTATATAAAGCCACCCAAGATCCCACTTCCTCCTCACTCAAAGCCATTGGGGTTCGTCAAAATTTTTTTTCACTCTCTCTATAATCTTACCAAGGTGCCCCAAGATCCCAATAAGCCTCTCTCAAGCCTCTCTCAATCCTTCAGAAGCACACTTCCAAGTAAGGGTTTTTCTTCCTTTCTAATTTTTGTCCAATTTTATTAATGTTGTTATGCCCTTTTAATTTCAATTATAAATGTTGGGGTATTGTTTAGAACCTCCCCCATACATACCTATTTATTTTTTAATTATGGGAGACCCCTTTCTCTCTCATTAAATGCCTCCCATGTACACCGCTACTATGCCGAAATTCCGAAAGGAATTTCTCTCTCCTCTTTTACATTCAAGTAATTATTTTGTATCATGACTCTAAATTCCATTAAAATTGTTGGTAAATGTATCTATATAACACCATTACTATCAATTTCATGTAAATATGATGAGACACCCGTTTTTATCTCATCAACCATTTTTATGAATTCTTACGTCACACCGTTATACTGCCGAAATTGCACCAATTTTCCAAGCCAATGTAATTGTGTAGTGAATACCATGCCCATTTATCTATCAAGGGTATTCATATTTATAAAAATTTAAATATTGACTATAAATTTTCATGTATTAATTCCAAATTACTTTATTGTGGAATATATTATTATGTTTTATGAATCCATGTTATATGATCCATGTGGAACACTTATGCATGAAATGAAATGTTTAAGAAGGGTGTGCCCTTATAGCACCCCAATTCATTGGGAAAAGTATATTATCACTATAGGTCATGTTAAATGAGTGTTGAATCATTATAATTCAATTGAAACAAGGTTTTACTCATGATTCAGGTGCAATGAGGATTTACTCATGATCCATGTGTAATGAGCCTTGGCTCATGCTAATTCCATGTTAAGTGTTGTTGCAACATTTCCATGTTATAATAATCATGATTTATCATGCCTTTATGCTTATGCTTGTCTTGTTCTCTATTGATATGCCTATTTTCTAACATGTACTGTATTCCTATTGTTATTCCATGATTATTCCCTTACTGGGATTTATATCTCACCCTTTCCTTATGCATGTCCTCAGGTTATCCCATGAAATGCTATGTACGAGGGAATGTAGTGGTCATATAAAGGAATTTTTCAATAAAGATGTTATATTTCATGTTCTAAGTTGTTATGTAATGATCCTAAGCCCCAAATACACTATAACTCTTGATCTTCCATATTGTATCAAGTGATGTTTATGTAATAAATTATGCTTAATTGTGTAATAAAAGACCTGCGTTGTCATAGTTGGTATCAGAGGATAGGTTTAGTTATTTTTTGGGATTAGGATCAGAAAACCCTAGTGAATCCTTAAATATAGGACTAATTAAAATAAAAACATCCTTATGTTTTTGTGAGTATTGAGTAAGTGGTTAATGAAATAAATACATACCTATCTGGATACATGCAGGTAGAGGCGGATTTGGAAAAAATGTTTCCTAGGGGTAAAACCTAAAAAACCTCTTTGAGCTAGACTCGAACAGGAACTGGTGCACGATAATGGGCCTTGATACACTCTTGGTCATGACACTAGTTTTGGGGTATTATTTGTTAAATTCACAATATTAGTATGAACAATTATTAAGAGACCCAAAAAATTCCATATGAATATATGTTAAAAAGTTGGTCAAGAATAACATAGACTGAAGCCAATAGATTCATATGTTAAGCAAATAAAATTTATTTATAAGTCTTTAGTTTTTTCCATTGATTAATCTTTATGATTTAGCCCTAACTTTTATTTTATTCTAGCCAATGGCCGGTAATAGGAGGAATCATGATAACAACTGATGTGATGATCAATGTGATGACTGTACTAATGAGATTCCCAATCCAATAAGAGCAGGAATCATGAAATTTGTCATGCTTATCTCTCAGATAACTCAAGATTTGAATAGAAACATGGGTCAAGAGGAATTTTCAACACCCCCTAAGAAAGAACACATCACTATCGATATCTTCATGAGATAAAGGCCTCCTGCATTTAATGGATCATCTAATCCCTCAATCAATGAAAAATGGATCAACTCCATTGAAAAGATCTTTTCCATCCTTAAATGACTTGAACAAGAGAAGGTTCTCATGGATGCTTATCATATGGAGGGTGAAGCTAATCAATGGTGGATGCTGATAAAAAATACAAAGACTGTGGAGGTGATGAAGGCATTAGAATGGACGGATTTATGGAAGATGTTTTTTGATAAATATTTTCCACGCACCCTCCGGATTAAGATGGAAAGGGACTTTCTTTCCCTCAAGAAAAAAGACGATGAATCTATTGGAGAGTACAAGGAAAACTTTACATGTCTTGCACAATATGCTTTCAACTTTTTCGTTACCCCTGAATGCAAGGATGACCGCTTCTTTTGTGGGTTGAAACCTAGCCTGAGGAAAGCACTGGAAATACGTGACTTCGAAAGCTATGAGGAAATTTTCTGATGTTCCCTCAGGGTCGAAATGGAGATCAAAGAATATTAGGGGTATCAAGGGGATAATAAGCGTAAGGTGTACTTCAATGCTGGTGGTCAGATGGATAAATCCCACAATAATAAGCAGATCTAGCACCCCACTTGCCAAAGGTGCAGAAAGAAGCACCCTGGAAATTACCTGAAGGGTACAAGAAAATGATTTAGGTGTGGAAGATAAGGGAACATGGATATTAATTGTCAGCAAGAAAACCCCGCGGCTACGACAGAGGAGAAGAACACACCGTTTTAATCTCAACATTTTGTTCATTGCTACAACTGTAAGAAACCAGGGCAACTTACAAATATGTACCCTAAGACATGGGTTTTCAGAGAAAACCAACAACCTATAAGGAAGAAAGGGAGAGATTTTTTCATCACTACTACCGAAGTGAACCCCGACAATGAAGTGGTAAAAGGTACGCTAGTTATTCATTCAATAATAGAGATCATATTTTTTGATCCAGTTTCTATGAATTCTTTTATATCTCTAAAGTTTAGTAGAAAAATCTCAGCACCACCACAAATCAAGGAAGTGAAGATTTCGGTGAGTACAGAAAATGGGAAATCATTGCATCCCATGAATATAACTCCTCCCCTATCATAATATGTGGATCAAACATCCCAGCGAACCTATTCATACTCCCTTTGGTGTAATTTGATGCAATTATTGGCATGGATTGGCTTTCCTTATATAGAGCCAACATAAATTTCTGTGAGAGGGAAATAACACTCCATGTGGAGAATCGTCCCCCGATTCATTACAAGTGAAAAGAGGAAGATGAATATTCTTTAGCTCCATCATCTCAAGCTGGATATTACCGCCCTAAGAGAACACATATCTGACTCAGATGATTGAGTCTAATGAGGCATCCATCCTAGAGGACAAGCCTATTGTGAGGGAATTCACTGAAGTGTTTCTTGAGGAATTACTTGGTCTTCCTCCTAGAAGAGATGTTTAATTATCAATTGATATTATACATGGGCATTGGAAATATCCAAAAATACATATAGAAGGACTGTTTTGGAGCTTGAAGAGCTGAAGAAACAACTATAGTAGAATCTAGATAAAGGGTTTATACGCCCAAGTGCTTCACCATGGGGTGTACCAGTCCTCTTCGTCAAGAAGAAGTATGGGTCAATGTGCCTTTTCATCAATTATTGTGAGCTCAACAAAATCACGATAAAGAACAAGTATCCTCTCCCACAAATTTATGACTTGTTCGATCAGCTGTCTAGATCACAATACATTTCCAAGGTGGATTTGCGGTCGGGATATTATCATGTAAGGGTGAAGAAGGAAGATATCCCCAAGACTTCTTTTCGTACAAGATACAAGCACTATGAATTCATAGTATTGCCTTTCAGACTCACTAATGATCCAAAACTCTTCACAGACTTGATGAATAGAGTCTTTAGAGATTACGTCGACAAATTTGTGGTAGTCTTTATAGATGATATTCTGATATAATTCAAAACCAAGGAGGATCATGAGTAGCATATAATAACTCTAATAGATACCTTGCATAAGGAGAAGCTCTTTGGAAAGTAAAATAAGTGTGAGTTCTGTTTGAAGAAGGTCTCATTCTTGGGCCATATCATCACAAGCAATGGGATATCTGTGGATCCCTCCAAAACAGATGCAATTGTGGGATGGATGAGGCCATCATCGGTAACGGATATCCGTAGCTTCTCGGGGTTACTGGGATATTATTAATGATTTGTGAGAAATTTCTCATGATAGTCCAACCGTCTTACCAAGATAACTTGGAAGGGAGTAAAGTTTTCTTGGAGTGATGAATGTGAAGAAAGCTTCCAGGAGTTGAAAAGGAGGCTTATCACTATGCCCGTGATCACTTCACCCATAAGTGGATAACTTTTTGTGGTATTCAGTGATGCTTCCAAGAAGGGTCTGGGATGTGTGTTGATGAAAAATGACAAATTCATTGACCGTGCTTTAAGGAAATTGAATGTTCATGAATAGAACTATCCAACACATGACCTCGAGTTGGCTGTAGTGATCTTCGCTTTGAAAATTTGGCTGCATTATCTCTTTTGAAAGAAGTGTAAAATATATATGGACCACAAAAAACACAAGTATATATTCACATAGAAAGAGTTGAACATGTGCCAACGAAGATGGTTAGAGGTGATCAAAGACTATGACTGCTCAATCCATTACCACCCTGGGATAGAAAACAAGGTGGCAGATGCCCTAAGTAGAAAGGACCCAGTGATTCTATCATTGATGATAATTGAAAAGGATCCAATCTTCTTATATTTGATGAAGATGGAAAGGGGAATCATAAATAAGGGTACATCATCAATCCTTTCACAAATTATTGCTCAAATGTCACTTTTGGAAGGGATAAAGGATGATCAAAAGGATTATGTGGGAATTCAGGAAAAAGTGGAAGCTATCGGAAAAGGGAAATCCTTGTATTTTAATGTTATTGAATAAGGAATTGTAAGATTTGGGAAAATACTATGTGTTCCATCATGTCCGGAGCTGAAGAAGGAACTTTTGGATGATGTACATAGTTCAAATTTCTCTATTCACCCAGGAAACACAATGATGTATCAAGATCTCTGAGAACATTATTGGTGGGGTAATATGAAAAAGGAGATCACTTAATATACATCAATGTGCCTGGTGTGTCAGCAAGTGAAGGCAGAAAGGAAGAAGTCTAAGGGGATGATGCAACCATTGCCCATACTAGAATGGAAATGGGGGAACATCACCATAGACTTTGTCACCAGACTTACAAAGACATACAAAGGAAACAATGCAATCTGGGTTTTTGTGGATTGTCTTACAAAGCTTTTACACTTCATTGCTATTCAGGAGGATATCTAATTGGATCAACTGGCACATATATATATCAGGGAAGTGGTAAAGCTGCATGGAGTACCACTATCTATTGTGTCCGATCAAGATCTAAGATTCACCTCTATGTTTTGGAAGTCTTCAACATGCTCTGAATACTGAACTGAACTTCAGTACGGCCTATCATCCTCAAATTGATGGCCAATCTTAGTGGACTATCCAAACACTTGAGGACATGTTGAGAGCATTCTCAATGGACTTTAAAGGAGGATGGGATCAACATATTCCTCTGGTAGAGTTTTCTTATAATAAGAGTTTACACTCAAGCATCGAAATGGCACCATATAAATCCCTTTATGGAAAAAGGTGCAGAACACTGATGTGTTGGTATTAGGTTAGTGAGCGCAAGCTTCTTGAACCATAAATGGTTGAAGAAATGGTGGAGAAGGTGAAAACCATTCATCAGCATATCAAGGCAGCCCAGAGTCGACAGAAGAGTTATGAAAATAACCGTTGATGAGACCTTGAGTTTAAAGTTGGAGACATGGTATTTCTATGCATATCTCTATGGAAGAAGGTCATGAGGTTTGGAAATAAAGGGACGTTAAGTCCAAGGTACATCAACCCCTTTGAGATTATTGATTGTGTAAGAGCTGTGGCCTATCGACTAACACTTCCACCTACCATGGCCAAAGTACATGATGTCTTTCATGTATCCCCTCTTAATAAAGTACATACCAGACCCTTCACATATACTCTCTTCATAGGTGGTACGGTTAGAGGATGATCTTTCTTATGGGGAGAAACCAGTGAAGATCTTAGACCATAGAGATAAAGTTTTATGAAATAAGACAATGCCCCTCGCTAGGGTGTTGTGCAGAAAAAAAAGTTTGAAGAAGCGACGTGGGAATTGGAGGAAGTGATGAAGCAGAGTTACCCGCATTTTTTTTAGTGTGGTAAAAGAAAATTTCAATGGAAACATTTTTTTAAGGGGGGAAGATTGTAACGACCCAAACTTTCATTAATGGAAATCCCTCTTGATCTAATTAAATGTCTCTTTATGTAAAATGTTTATATAAAATGTCAACATCTTTGGTTTTATGTTTTTGGATATTAAAATACTGTTATGAATTGTGACCATTGTTAATATAGCTATTGAACAGTGATCACCTGATTAGTATAAATATAGGGCTTTAACAAATCCAATTTACTCAGACAATGGAAGCGATGACCTCATCTTGTAGACGTGCCCCATACGAAGCCCATTTTTCAAAGCTCGGAAAGGAGGTTGCATCTTTGGGCTTTTCTCTTGACCAAGCCCAATCCTAGTTTGAATATGTTATGCTTGAGCGGAACCACCTACGAGAGAAGTGGAAGTTGATAGAGATTACCCCCAGATCCATGTTATCCGAGCCGCCCCAAGAGTCGGTCACCATCGCACACCTTACCCTTTGGTCTTATACAGGTGTTATAAGGGGTTATGTAACAATACATTATCACTACGGTCATGTACATTATTTTTTATATAACAATGAATATACCTTCATTTTATTATTGTTACATTTTAGATGGTTTTTTAAGCACACATAGTATTTTCAGTTAATATTCAACTAAGAAATATATTTTAATGAATTAATGGATTTCTGAATTAAATAATATTTTTATAAAATGTTATTATTTTTTTAAATTAATTTTTATTAAATATAAATTATTGTATTATTTTATGAATGCAATCATAATTTTTATTAAGGTTTGAAATCCATTTTTGTCAAAACCCGTGAATTTTCGATAAATATCAGTTTTTATTTTAAAAGTGAAAATTAACATATTTAGAAAATTATTTAGATAAAATATATATTATTTTTGGAATCAGGATGTCAAAAATATCCAACGGTGAATTTTTCATAATTTTATGAGACAGTCAAATTTTTGGGTAAAAATTAAATACTGTTTAAATATATAATGTGTTTTATGACATCATAATGAGCCAATAGTGATGTAATAAAATACTTTAAGCCTTATGTTTCGAAAATATATGTTTTACCATTAAAATAATGTGATTTTGGGTTTGTTTTACTTATTTTAAAAAGAAATAATGGACCCTTCAAGGCTTATTAAACATATTGCTTTTTAAATTGATTTCCTTGGGAGTATGACTCACCTCCACTTAAGCAACCACATTATTTTAAGAAATTAAGACTTTGGCCCTATAAAAAATTGTTTTCCAATTCCCTTTTCCAAAAACTGTGCTAAAAAAACCATGAGACGGTCTGTGTTTTGGATTAGTTTAATGTGAGGTGTCCCAAACCTAAATAATAATGAATTCCCTCACATTTCCTATATAAACCCACCGAAGACCCCACTTACTCCTCACTCAAAGACTTTTGAGTTCATCCAACCTCCGTCCTCATCTCTCTAGAATCCTCTCAAGGTTCCCCAAGATCTCAAGAATCCTCTCTCAAGCCTCTCTCAAGCCTTTGGAAGCACACTTCCATGTAAGGGTTTCTCTTCCTTTCTCATTTTTGTCCAATTTTCTTAATGTTGTCATGCCCTTTTAATTTAAATTATAAACATTGGGTAATGGTTTTGAACATCACCCATAATTTCCTCTTTATGTTTTAATGATGGGAGAACCCTTTATCTATCATTAAATTCCTCCCATGTACACCCGGTACAATGCCGAAATTCTGAAAGGAATTTTTCTCTCCTCTTTTACATTCAAGAAATTATTTTGTATCATGACTATAAATTCCATTCCAATTGTTGGGACATGTATATATATGAACCAATTAATTTTCATTTCATGTACATATTATGAGACTCCCCTTTCTCTCTCATCAACCATTTTTATGAATTCTTACGTCATGCCATTATGCTGCCGAAATTGCACCGATTTTCCAAGCCAATGCCATTGTGTAGTGAATACCACACCCATTTCTCTATCAATGGTATTAATCTTTATAAACATTTACTTATTGATTATAATGTTTCATGTATGAATGAAACATTCTTTTATTTTTTAATAAATGATTATGTTTTCTGAATCCATGTTATATGATCCATGTGGCACACTTATGCATGAAATGAAATGTTTAAGAATCGTGCGCCCTTATATCGCTCCAATGCATTGGATAAAGTATAGTATCACATTAAGTCATTTAAAATTTGTGTTGAATCATGGTAATTAAAGTGAAATTACTTTTTACTCATGCTTCATGTGCAAATAGCATTTACTGATGCTCCTGGTGCAGTGAGCCTTGGCTCATGCTAATTCAATGTTATGTGTTGTTTCCACATTTCCATTTTATGATTATCATGATTTATCATGCCTTTTTGTTTATGATTCTCTTGTGATCTATTGATATGTGTATTTTTCTAACATTTATTGTATTCGTCATGTTATTCTAGGATCATTCCCTTACTGTTCTTTATACCTCACCCTTTTCTTATGCATGTCCTCAGGTTATCCCATGCAATGCTATATACAAGGCAATGTAGTGGTCATGTAAAGGAAGTTTTCAATAAAGATGTTGTATTTAATTTTTTAAGTTGTTATTTAATGATCCTAATCCCCAAAGAAACGAGACTTCTCGATAGTCTATATTTTATCAAGTGAAGTTTATGTAATAAATTATGCTAAATTGTGTAATAAAAGATCAGGGTTGTTATACAGCTGACATCCTTTCCTCTTAACGTTAAACTGCATGGTTCCCCAAGAACTAGGTATAGATTTATTACTTCCATCATAGGATATATAGTGACTGTTTAACCTCTAGTTCTAGGCCCAACCACAATATTTATATTCTTTCACATTGGATGATCCATGTCGTTACCACAAAAGTTAAACTGCATAGATAATGTCCTTTTTGCATGACATTAAAATGCATGGGTTTTAATAGAACTACATATAGTTTGTTTCTAATTTTTAGTGTGATACATAAGGATTTCTCAATCCAATATATTTTCCTAGCCACCATATGATGAAAAATACCCTTGTTATATCCTCAATTTCCCCTATATAGTGGTAGGAACCCTTATCATTTATTGTTTCTCACACCGATCATAGCTCACATGAGCTTAGTAGTTTTAGAAATGAATTACCCACAAAAAAAGGAACATAAGATTACAACAGGATCATCTTGGTACTAGGTGCATGGCCATGAAATTAATACTACGAGTCCTCACCACATGAATTTAAACTGCATGGCTTATGTCCCTTGCATGATGTAAAACTGCACATTTCTATGGACCTCACCTATGAGGACCACCATGTCTGGTGTTGGTCTCCCACCACACCTACATTCAAGAACTACATGTGCTTGATTCTTAACATCACATGATATATAGTGATTCTTGAATCTTAAATCCAAGGTCCAATCATAAAAAATATAAAAATTTCCCCTCTACACATAGATTCCAGAATGGCATAGGAAGTTCATTCTTAAAGAACTATATATCGCTTGAATCTCATTTTCATGAGGTATGTCGTGATTCCCAGACTTCCTCCCTTGGTCTCAACGAAAAAATTTATGTTCCTTCATGTCATTTCAACTTTATTATCACAATATAAAGTTAAAATTCATGGTATTTCAATAACAACATATGGATAGTTTCTTATTTATATAGGATACATAGTGACACTAATATTTCCATCTTTGGGTCTAGCCACAACTCCCCTTTTCATGTCGATAACCCCACATCCTTTACACATGACATTAAACATCATGGTTACTCAAGAAATACATGTGTCTTGATTTTTGTTATCATAGTATATGTAGTTACATCTAGATGTACAATTCGAGGCCCAACTACAACATTCAATATAAACAATTTCCACCTCTACACATGGGATAGACTAGTAGAGTGTTTCCTATTCATGAACTATAAGTGGATTGATTCCTATCATCATCGGATATGTAGTGACAAATAGATTCCCAATCTTGGGCCTAAATGAAATAACCAATAAGAGAATACACCCAAACTGTATAGGGAAATGGGTCATACAAGCTCATTTTTATTATGCACGAGTCAAATCTATGCATAGACTACTTGTGCATATAATATTCATCACACATTTTTTCACATTGGTTCCCACATCCTTACCACATAATGTTAAAATGGATGGAATTACATCCTTACTACATGATGTTAAACTATATAACAGTAAGTCCTTGTTGCATGACATTAAACTAAAAGGAGAATGTATGGGTCACATGACATAAGAAATTCATAATAAAAGTTTCCATATAGTATGAAAATAAACTACATAGAAGATATTATTACCACAAGATATTAAATTGTATGTAAATATTCCCCACTACATGATGATAAACAGTATAGGCCATCACTAATTTTTTATCCCCTATCAAGGGACCACAAGATCCTTAACCTGGTTAGGAAAAGTATGGGGTGCTTATAGAATCATTTAAATCATCTCAATCCATAAGCCACACTTCATGCCTCGGCTGTTTTGGGTAGCTAAAAGCATTCCATGGCCATGGGAAAGGATACACAACTTCAAGAGAGCCTTTTCCTGAATAAGGATGCATACCAATGAATCCTACATATGTGCCTATGGTTGCTAAAAAATTGATTCACTCTTCAAAAATGGATTTACAATATTCACAAGCCTTGAAATCACCATTGAAGAACTAAACACCTAAGTGTGATCTGAACCACTCATGGTATGATTTTTCCATATCATTACTCATGGCTGAATAATCTTGATCCATGATTTACAACATTTTCATGTCCCACTCGAGAGGATGGTGGGGTGCTCTTGACCCTGTGTATCTTAATTGGGATCTTGTGTATCATCCCTGTACAAGGTCCATGTACGTCATGACTTTAAAACTACCTGAATTTTTTTCAAAGATGTACGACCTCAAACTCTAAATCTTGTAAGGTTGAAAACCATAAAAGGTTATCCTGATAAAAAGTAAATTCTTCTCTCATTAAACTCTTCATCTCCATATTTTATGTAAAAATTAGGGTACAAATAATAAGGAACAAAGTTTGTATGGTCTACTCTGTAGCCCTAGTAAAATCCAAACTATGCTCACTGGACCCCTTAGTTCAGAAAAAAGTTAGTGTACTGATTTTTCATGTTTTCTCTCTATGAGAATATGTTCTCTAGGTGGTGAAACAACTTTTAGGGTTCTCAATCCCTCCTTGGATATTACACTCTCCACAAATAATACTTCATGATTTGAGGCTCCTCGAATCACCATAAACCTTCCATGTCCCTAGGAAAGGATACCCAACATTAAGTGACCCTTTTCTTGAATATGCATGTAAGATTATGGATCTTTCATATGTTCCAATGGGCACCAAACAAATGCATCACTATGAAAAAATACCTTTCCAATCCTTGTGAGCCTTTTCATCACTACAGAAGAACTCAACAACTCAGTATGATTTGAACTACTCTCGGTATGGCTACCCCATATCATTATCTTAACTGGAACACTTTGGGCCATGATTTACAATCGACTCACCAAAATATCAAAGTGGATTCGACATCCTTAATGCAATATTACCATTTTTCATAACCTTCTCAAGGATGGAATGTGACACTCCAATCGAAATAATTTAATTGACCACACCTCATGATTCAAAACCACATGGATTAGAGATCTAGCTTCACAATCAAGATATTAAATACCCTTGGGGTTCATAACCCTTTTTTAATGGATTTAATCCCATACCCAACCAAAATATCTAGATTCTTGATCCTTAAAAAATATTTCATGGCCCTCATAAAGGAGTGGAGAGCATCTTTTTCTTGACCATGCTACCAACACATAAGGGCCTTGACCCACCAACTAAAGGAATCTTCTCCTTACCAGAAAGGAGCTCCAATACTGGTGGGCCCTAGAAACACCATGAATGGAAATAACATCTCATAATGTCATTGGACATACCTGAAATGTCTTCCACATCCCATATTCATAGGCTCAAACATTTGGTTTATGACTTACATAACCTATACTATCTATGAAAACCTAGTATCAATAGTATTTTTTTTCAATTGATATTATCTCTATAAATCGTCCATAGCCCCTAGAAAAGATACCCAGCTTCAAGAGACTCTTTTTTTACTATGCATGTATGCCTATGGTTCCTGTATATGCGTCTATGGTTATCAACCAAATGCATCACTCTGCAAAATGGGATTTTTGACCCCTATGAGCCCTTGTAACACCATGGAAAAACCTAGTACCTTAGTGTGGTTTGGGTCATTCCTAGTATTTATGCACCACATTCCACAATCATTGATCAGGTATGAACTAAAATACCACAAACTAAATAAATATATGGTCTGATCTAAAAGACCTTAATCTAAAGTAACAACAGGTTCGATCTAAAAGACTGTAAACAAAAGAAATACCAATTCTAAGCTAAAAGAACTTAATCTAAATAAATATCATGTGCGAGCTAAAATACTATAAACTAAAGAAATATCAAGTCCAATATAAAAGACCATAAACTAAACCAATATTTGGTCTGAGCTAAATGACCCTAAACTAAAGAAATATAAAGCATGAGATAAAAGAACCTAAACTAAAGAAATATTAGGTCTGAGATAAAAGGCCTTATCCTAAATAAATATCAGGTCTGATCTAAAAGACCTTAAACTAAATAAATATCATGTCTGGAATAAAAGACCGTAAACTAATGTAATACCACATCTGAGCTAAAAGACCCTAAACTGAATCAATAGAAGGTCTTAGCTAAAATACCATAAACTACAACACAACTAAATTTTTTCCTACAAGATATTACAAGGATCATAATATAGCCTTATTAAAAATCAATCTATGCTTTCCAATCCCATTTAATTTGGAAAAAGAAAGAGCACCCTACCTTCGGGACACATATCCTACCCATCTGTCCTTTTGTTAAAAAAGTGACTTCAAGATAGCTGGAACATATATATCAATGATGAATCTCATGTTAGTGGATATTCATGAGAATTTATCAAAGAGGAATATGTATGAATTTTAACATTCAAGTCTAGTAATTCATGTATAATAGATGTTTTTCAAGGGACAACTATCACTAGTGATTCATATTGAATAAGTGAAATGTCATGCATATCATTTATGGAAGAAAAAAACTATACAAAAACATAGAAGGTTGAGTAAAGTTCATTCATTAATAATGTATGAATAAGGATTAATCTACACTCTTGGAAGTCTCTCCAAGAATCTCAAAAAATATAGTACATTGAATTATGATAATATTTGATCTGCTGAGCTGTCCAGGTTGGAAAAAAATTGGAAAGAAGTGTCAATTGAAAGTCTGAGTGCCGCTCACCTCGACTCTTCCACATGTACCTTAGAAAAAAGAGTCTAAAAAAAGATTAAACTCTTAAAATATATTCTAAGCAGTATTCATAGTGGATAATGATGTTGAAAGGTCATACCTCATACGATATATGATTTCTTCATGCCTCCATATCTACATAGTCCACACATCCATCTAATATTGAGGCTTAGATATCAACTAGTTCCCCTACTCCAATGCCTCTAATTTCTCCTTCATCTTCCCAACAAGGGGATCCTCATCTTCAGGATCATGGAATCCCCTCTGATTGATGAATGAGTCTCTCTAAGTTGGGAAAATTTTCTTCATGATGCGGTATAATGATGGATGATAAAAAAAATCTTCCCCCAAATCCGGAAACAACTGATAAAGGTAGCCCCATTCGTCACGAAATGTTTCTAAGGGAGTCTTAGTAATCAAGGAATAAATCTACTTCCATATCAATATATGTTACATATAAGGTTTTTTTACCAATGGAGAAGGTGTAATAGTAAGAGAAATAACGAGCTGAGTTTGTAAGGAAGTAGGAGAGAAATCCTCATATTCTCTTATCTCGATAGGCATATCATCCATAGCTTGTGATGGAGGACTAACCTCCTCAAAAAATTCTTTCTCACTATCAAGTTAGTCATCATTATAATGAGGTAACTTCCTTGACATCTCACCATGGTCTTTAATCAATTCCATCGTTGCCACAAATAGTGGGGTTGACAAGGGAAAATACTATCTACATGACAGACCATCTAGTGTAACACACCATATAGATAAAATGCTACCCAAGCCTAGGCATAATCCTAGGTAAGGAAGGTGGAGCTTCAATAGGAAAAATTTTGATATCATCCTCAGTATCTTCACAGGACAGCATCATCCAAAATTTATGGATGACCACAAGATGTCTCTCTCCTCATATGCCATCCAAGGGAATAGTGGAGACCCCTTTGGTGTAGCCAAAATGATGAGTGAATCAATAGGGTGTATAAGGATTGTAGATGATTAGATTGTCCACCCTAGCTAAAAGAACCCTATCCCAAAGATAGATCAAATATTACCTTTAATAAAGGGTAACACTATCTTTATCAATAATCATCCCAACATGTGCATGTTAGGGTGTAAAATCAAAGATATCAGAATGGATCAATTCATCATTAACCTCGTATGAGATTATATACATTTTCCCAACCCTAGATATATTCTTGTAGTTTATGATGGGATAACGCATCTATAGAATTCATAACAATGAAAATCCCCCCTATTCAGCAAAAAAAATAGAGAGGACCACTGATCCTGTAAGGGGTGATTCCTTGTTGAATAGGGACTTGAAGTTGATAAATGAATGTGAGGACAGACACTATCAAATTGAATTGTTTACCATCTGTAAGTGGTGCTTCCATCACCAATGTACTGATGAAAACCCCTAAAGGTGAATCCCTATTTGAGAAAAGCCATCCATTAAAAAACATGTCTATAAAACCTTCCATCCTAAGGTCCAGGTAGATCATCATGTCTACGATGTTTCTCCATAAGACATAGTCCCCATCTTCCATGATGGACCAACATGATACAATGATGCCACCAAACTACTGAGAAGGGAACCAATGAGGGAGTATGGTAGTTGGCCTTACCTTGCGGCAGTAAAGGGAAATATTGATCCAATCCTTGAATGAAATGAGAGAGTTTATCCTTAGATCCTTCCACATTTTCTACTAAATAATAGTAATAATTTCTTTATCAAAAATTAGATTCTGAGAAGGGATCATCCTAAACATCTACTGTAGGGAGGAACTCATCATACATCTCTCAGAGAGGGTGAATCCCACCCATTTGGTAGATGTCCCATAGAATGATACCTACTTCACTATAGGACTAATGGAATGTGTTGTTCCCCAATAAATAATGTATGATTATTTCTCAAAGGAGATCGGGACCACAATAGAGGATGAATTGGAAAATAAACATGACTTTATGAAGATGGACCCTGTATAACTGATCAACAAACTCTATATAGCTTTGCCTTACCTAGAAGGGCCATGCCAAATCTCTAGAAAAATCAATTCCAGGACTAAGATCCCATTTCAAGATCTATCCACTACCAATATTTTTCATAGAGAAGGAAAATGTAATCGAGTAGTTTTGAGTGATAGTTTGATGAGAAAAATCATACCTATCTAGACCCAAGGGTGAGTTTGAAAATGTATAATAAAAACCCCTGGGTTGAACTATGTCAAGGATTCCCTTCCTTGAAAATTTCCATATGAATACAGTGAGAATAATTTGACACCCAGGGATATAGAATATTGATGTTTGAAGGATGAATGGCAACATCATCAAAATAACTGCACCCATACAGAGAAAGGCAATGAGATAAGGGACAATCATGAAGTTCAAATGTGAGAAACTCTTTAGAATATTGTTACCAGTATAAACATGATATTAAGGAATGGAATTAGAATTTTTTGAAATCAAGACCCTTTGATTGGTCATAGTCATGGAACCTTAGTGGGAACCAGAAGCCATCTGAACACAAGTAAGTGGCATATTTCAGACTGATAAACTAAAATCTTTTCAAAGTAAATACATAATAAACTATCATTATCATGTGCATTTCATGAATCAAAAAGGGATTTATTAATTTAAAAAAGAGTTCACAAATCTCCTAACTCTCTACAGTTTTGTGGGTTTCAAAATCCTACATGGCATCACAAAATCACATAACCCCTTGGATACTTGTGATCGCATGACCTAGACATGGTCACATGAATCACATGATAACCAATCGATCATGTGATCAAGTCAGCAGACCCCAAAGAAAATCCTCAATACAATTAAAATACTCATGGAAAAAGTTTTAATAGTTACTAAAATATATTTCATAGTTGTTTTTAATGAGAGTATGAGAAAAATAAGTCTTAAGAAATAGTTCTCATGAAATAATGCTCGCAGTAGGATCTCATGATCGGGTCTTGCAGAAGGGTCTTGCGATGAGGAAAGGTGACAGAATCAAGAAGGTAGCACTATGAAGGAATTAATGTTCAGCGAAACAAATATATATCTAATGTTTATATATAGGGCATTCCTTGGAATACCAATCATCGCTTGGTATACCAGACATCACTTGAGACAACTGATTCCTGACAGCGCCAAATGATCCGGTGGGAATTTAATTTCTTTATAACTAATCCATTGTCCCCATGAATATCGCTCTAGAGGGGGAAAGTTTGTTGACTCTAGCCAAATGAACATAAAAAAATTCACAAAGGAAGAAATACCTGAATATGGGTATTATTTTTCCCACAAAACCAAATGAAGGAGATGATGCCCGAGAAATGCGTATCACGTAAACCTATGAGAGATAGATTATCACATGTCCATGATAGGGTCACGTGAAAGAAAAATATGTAAAAAATAACCTAAAAAGGATCCCATGGAACCTCTTTTAAAAATTCATCAGCAAAGGTGCTCTGAATAACCAGTGGTCATGGGACAGTAGCCGGATAAAGTCCTTCGGGCCATGTAGCCTATCAACTAGTGATCTTTTGAAAAACCATTGACAAATACTTTGAAAATGGATGGAAATTATCAAAAAAAAAGGAGGTATCCTTTTTCAGTCATTAAACTCGTGTGATGGATCACTAATAGGGATAATGTTTTTCCTCAACAATATTCAAAATAAATTTTGAGACCCTTGATACTTTATAAAATAAAATAAAATAAATAAAATAGGAGGAGGCAGGAGGCACTCTCGGTCTAAAAATACATGCAACATTCCCCTAGAAGTCTGAAAGACACCACAATCACCTGATGACATACCCACTTCATCCCATGAAAACCCTTTTTATTGTCATCCTCATCACAAGAAGGCAATAGAGTATTTCAAAGTGACCTCACACTCCCCCTTTGGCTATATAAGGACAAACATATGGATTTTTACATGAATTGGTTGATCATCTACATGAGACCTTTATTGGTTATCCAACACATCTCTAAGAGGTAGAATATTTTTCTTTGATAATACTCAAGAACCACTGAAAAATCACTGATCTTTGTAACACTAACAAAGGAAATAAAAGAGGGAGGAGGTGAAAGCCTCTCACAGTCATAAAACTCTTGTGATGCGCTAAATATGTCTACTATATCATCTTGAAAGAATTTCTGACAAGTCATCCTGATCTCACAAAGTCCCCTTAACAAGTCATACTTGACTCAAAATTCCCATAAAAGTCACCCAAGATGATGTAAAGGCCTTCTAGAGGTGTCTTAATCTTGTGAAGACCCTTGGACATTTCAATATGATAGTACAAAAGTTATTCGGCATTCCCAATTGATTCAACAAGTCCCCATTAATTGTAAATAATTCATTAAAGGAGGCATTGATAGGAGTGTCTCGTGGTCACTGAAAATCCGGAAAATCCCTTGGAGCGATCCATGATAGAGACTCATGAAAATGCAAGACACTAAAGTTATTAACCAACTCTAGATTAGATTCTCACAACATGCTCCATGTAAACAGGAGAAATCATTTGGTGGATATGCATACAAACACCCCACCCAACATGAAAAATTAACCACTTCCTACCATGACTAATACCACTACTTACAAAAATGAATATGACAACTCTCCGAATGAGAAGTTGGACCTTTTTCATCTAGAGATAGAGAAGATTTATCATAGTGGCTAATATCATGACTGGAAAGTCTTCCATAAGGTAATATTTTAGTGCGCAATCATTGTGATCATCTTCCATGCATAAACCACTTCATGTGATCACTCATAGATAATGTGAAGGACTTCTGGAAGGTCACACGAGGAACATCCCACACATTTTCTAGATAACGCGAGACATAAATTGAACTGAAACTAAATAAATATAAATCATTTGAAATATAAATTCAAGAACAAAGATTAATGGTTGAAATAATTAAGTGAAAAACATGTTCGGTAACTCTCATGTACTTTTTTTGTGAACCAGCCAAGACATGCGACAACACTAAGACATGTTGCCCAAATTTGATGACGCTCCTTTAGTATACTGTTTTGATCTTGAAAAGTCCTCTAGAAAAGATAGAGAAAGTCACATGGTGCCCATGGGCACACCACCTTAGTCACTCAAAGCTTTCTGGGCTCATAATCCAAAACTTTCGATGTACTTTAGACATGTTTCCTGACTTATATAATGAAACTCACTCATGTTAGTTGAGTCTCATGGTAGAAGCTGAGCATGTCATCTGGCTCTCGTGACACCATTCGAGCAAGACTTATAGATCTCGTGATGGACTCCAGACATGTCATTTCGGACATAAGACACCCTATGAAGAATGTTACCTTGGATATCATGACACCCACTTTTTGTGTCAGCCAACTCTTATGATTCTACCTTGAAAATTCAGCTATGATCATGTGAAAACCCTCATATAGTCCATCAAGATTATGAAAATTCCCCCAGACAAGTCAACTGCATCATAATTTTTTTTGGACATGTCAGGAAGACACTTTATGACATTTCAACAAAGAAATCAAGGCATGTTGAGTGGAAAATCAATGCAAGTTAAGAAGCCAAGTATGCCAGGTCAAGTAGGGAATCCCAGGGCTTGATAAATTTTTCCTACCTAGGCGTGTAAGCCCTGACTATAGGGAAAAATCAGTGTGTAATCCCCAATCATAACGAAAACATCATTGTTTAATCCTTGACCAGTGGTATAATATAAAATTTCCTATATATAAGGGAATCCCGGGGCTTTATAAATTTGTCCAGCCTCGGTGTGTAAGATCTGATTAAGGGAATTCCCAAGTCTTGATAACTTTTTACACCCATAGTGTGTAAGCCCCAACCAAAGGGAATCCCAAGGCTTGCTAAATTTATACACCCTCAACGTGTAATACCCAACTATAGGGGAAAATATATTTGTAATCCACGATTATAAGAGAAATGTTAGTGTTTAAGCCCTGAAAAACAACATAATATGACATGTACAACATATAAGGGAATTCTAGGGATTGATAACTTTGTCCACACTCGGTGTGTAAGCTATGAGTACAAGGAAACCTTAGAGTGTAAGACCCAACCAAAAATATAATATGATATTCTACACATACAAGGTAAATATCAGTGTGTAACCCCTGACCCAATGAACCATGAGAACATTGATTTCTGACATAATCAGGATTCGCAGGTTACCTTCTTAAAGCCAAAGATGCATATCAAAACTCCAAAAGACTATTACAATACCTTTTCCATGATTCAAAAAGCAATAAAGCTGATCATTTTCCATCCATTATTTCTCACACCAAGCATATATCATGTGGGATTAGGGAGCTTCAATGATCATATCATCTGCATCATAAGCCTCTACCAAGGAAAGGGAATCGACAGTGTGTAATCCCCAATTAACTGAACTATGATAACTCTGATTATTGTAATAATTAGAATATATAGGATGAATTCCTAAGGTCCAATCTCAAATAAACATCCATTTATATGTAATCCCAATGTCTCTAGAATGTAAACCATTGGGACCCAATCATTCCCATGGGAATATTATTCCACCTCATCTCTCAAAATACCAAGACACCAACTAAACTATAATGACTTTGATTCCTACCATAATTAGGGTATGCATGACATCTCTTTGAGGTCTGATCTTCATATCAAACATCCCAAGGGTAGTCCGAGAACATAGTCCCCACATTCATATTCAATGATTCTGATCACTTTCTATCCCTTTTTTCTAACACTGAGAATATCTTATGTGGTATTTGGGAGATGCTATGAACACTTAATTGGTATCATGAATCTCCACCTTCTAGGGAAATCCCAATATATAATCCATGATGAGTGGAATGATATAAAAAACCCTGCACATTGTGCATATACCTTGGGTCCAGTCCCAAGGGCATGATCGTACTAGTATAACTATGATTACTTCCCAAACCAAGATATATAGAATTTATCCTCAAGAACCCATCTCAAAAATCTAGTGCCATAGTGCCTCACATATATCATCTTCGCATGACGCTAAAATACATGGGTTTAAAAACCTCTATGTGTTTTGATTCTAACAATAACCAAGATACATAGGATGAATTATAATGGGTCGATCCCCTCCTAGGAATATTAACCACCTCCCTGTGTGGTAGAAAATCCTATGTACCTTGTTATATGGCTTCAACATATAAGTAGATATCCATTACACAGAAATGGATAATGAACCTCAGATACAGAAAGATAGATTCACTAAAGAGATTCCCTTTCATTTATTCATCAGTGAGATCACATTTCAATTTTATAAGAATATAATTAACCTATAATAATTTTGTTAGGGTAATTGGTCTCATATTGATATTTGGAAGAGATTCATGAACATATATTAAATCTATAATAGAGTCCCAGAGTAGGAAATAATTTCCCTCAAAAGGGTATGATGAGCTCAACCTCCCATCCTCTCGACCAGTGCGAGTCCCTAAGAATAATTGGTCCTAAAACACCAATTGAACAATCGCATTTGGAACGTAGGTATGAACCTAGTTATGGATTAGGGAACCATTGGGAGTTTACATTAATAACAAAAATAGTAACATGATGTTAATTATTGTGCAAGAAATGAACCCCCCACAATTAACCATCAGACCCAATCAGGCCTGCCTCAGCGAGGGTATCCTTAGTCGTCTCTTTCCTATCAAAACAATGGGATCACCATAAGTTACTTTTACAACATCTCATATCATCAGAACATACATAATTGGAAAGGGGTGAGAATTAATACTAGTAAGGGAATAAGAAAGAGAGAAATATACCATGTGATCTTGAGACATATCAATAAGAACATGAGGAAAAACAATAAAGAATGAACAAGAGGTGTATCATAATAATAAGAAAATGAATCATAACTAGGAAATGTGGCTACAAAATTTAAATGATTCATTAATAAGTATATCACCAATGTTTAACACCAAGGTTTCATAAATGAAAATTACCATGGTTAATCACCAAGGTATAGCAAAACATGTCATCTCAAGGGATTAAATTATTTACCCAATGTAGTGGAGAACTATCACGACACACCATTCATTTTTATTAATTAATTTTATCCACATATATCATAATAAATTATATCATGAATAGCCCATGTAGAATTAATAATATGATTCTTATAAAAAAAAACTTAGAATACAAAAGATCTTAAAGACAAGATTATTACGTCCTTTTTAGACCATGAAAATGGAATGCTGGTTTCTTATGTGTAAATCCAAAAATAAAATAAATCATTTTCACATATATTTGAATAATCCTAGAAAATAAAGAGGTTTTGGTATTTAAAAAAATAAAATAGAATATAATTTCTTAAGTAAAGAGATAAATATGAGAAGTATATTCGGCATCATGATAGGTATAAAATGTGGTTTTATAAAATGGTAAAATGAAAGAGGAAAATGTTATTACATTTATAAAATATAAATTAGAAGTAAGGTTGTGATAAAAAGGGTAATATAATATTTTAACAGTAAAATTTAGAATACATATATAAAAAAGTTGTTCTTGAATTCAATTGAAAAGAAGGATAATTCCCTTACCTTAAAGAGTTACTCTGAGATCATGATGAATGAAACCTTGGGGGATTCGGGAAACCATGGGGGACACCGTGAGAGATAAAAACTATAAATTAATTGTTTATGGATTAGTATTAAAAGAAAATGGAGAAATGGGTGGGTATTTATAGTAGAAGTGGAGGAATTGTTTAAAAATTTTCAAATATAGGTCTTGGAAAACTAGGCTGTGGAAAAAGAAAAACCATTGACTTACCCATGGTTTTTTCTCATGGTTTTATAAATTTGGGTCACAATATAAGTTATTTTAACCCACACAAATTGAGAATTGTTTTTTTACTTCTTTTTTCAGGGAAAACTAAGGTTTTCACAAAGTAATTTTTTAAAAATAATGGTTTCCATTTTAGACTTTGGAGAGTCACTTATAGGTTTTTTAAATTGATTAAAATCAATTAAAGAACATGATATTAATAAATTAACATATTTTAGATCATGGGTCATGGATAATTAATTATTACATCATTATGAAATAAATATTAAGTTATTAAACATACCAAAAACCCAAAATTATATTTCTCCTACTCACAAAAAATTAATATATTTTAGAAAATTATTATAAATTCACCGTACACTAATTTCAATATGTTAATTTAAAATATGATGTTTTTTTGTTAGAAATATTCTATACATATGATAATTTTAACTTTTAAATATAAAAAATAATTATTTATTTAAAAATAGATGTTTTTAAGGAACAATTAAATTTATGAAATTTATAAAATAGTTCTTAGGCCACAATAAAATTATTTTATCTTTTATATTTGGTAAGTTCGTTTTAAAAGAATATTTTATTAAAAAAAATATTATTTATAACACTTGAGTTTATTATAAAAATTATTTATATTTTTTAGAAAAATAAAATTTTGTTTTATTTGTGTCCAGAAATAAAATTATAAAATTCTACTCAATTAAACATATATTTTAATAATAAAAAAATTTAGATCAATTTATGGAATAAAAACTTTATTTATATAAAGTAATTTAGACTTTATATATCTATTTTTATATACATTTATCCCCTTATTACACCAACATACGCCCTATGGTTAAGGTGTGCGATGGTGGTAGTTTTTTGGTAGGATCAGCTAACATTGAATGAGTGGTAATCTATACTAACTTGAACTTCTACTGTAGGTGATTTTGTTCAAGGTTCAATTATTTAATCTCAACTTGGGATTGGTCAAGGTTGAACCCTAATGATGTAACCTCCCTCCCATGTTTTAACAAATGGGATTCGAATTACACAACTTTACTGATTGAGGCCATCGATTATCCTTTCTGTATCAATTATCCTTTGTCATGAAAACTTATAAAAACAAGTTATAATGGTAAAATTATCAACCAAGGGTATAATTTTAAATTTTCATATTGACCAACGGTAATATTACAAAATGTTCATATAAGAGTCGAGTCACAATTGTCACATTTAACTTTATATTATCTAAATACAATTCATTATTTCATTCAAAATTCACTACAATTTTTCTTAAGGTTATATTTTAATTTTCATAAGATGTTGATTGGTTTAATAATATTTTGTTTTATTTCTGTAGTGTTTACTATGTGAGAGATGATTATATAAGATTGGGGTGATCCATACTTTCCCATTTTAGTTGCTCTATTTTATATTTTTTTTATCCAGTTGTAATGTTTGGAACTTTAATTGGTTTTATAGCTGGCTAATATAATGATGATTGTCAAAGAGATAAACTTTTATGGGTTTATATTTATTTTGTACATGTATACTATTATATAATATCTAATAAAACTATATTCAGGAAAAAAATATCATTTAAAAAGTCTAGGTTAATACATTATTCCCCCTTAAGAAATTTCATCCCAAAAATTTCAGCTTATTCTCACGATTGAGAAAATTGAGCGTACTTATGTCTCATTATATCCTATTCTTCCCATGTTGCTTCTTTATATTTATGGTTCATATATTTATTTTGAAAAGGTGGGTAGTATTGTTGCGTAGATCCTTGTCTCTACTATTTAATATCTCCATAGGATGATCCTCATAAGAGAGGTCATTCTCCAGTTGTACCGCCTCCAGATTTAGTACATGTCATGGATTATATATGTGCTTTCTCAAAAGAGATACATAGAAAACATCATGAAAATGAGTAATATTTGGAGTATGTTCTAGTAGATAGGATACTGCACCTATGTGATCAAGGATTTCACCGGGTCAAATATACCTAAGGCTAAGCTTTTTGTTCTTTCCAAATCACATGACTCTCTTCCATGGTGATATCTGAAGTAACTTTTTCCCCCACATAAAACTAGAAGTACCTTAGATGATTTTAAACATAGATATTTTTATGACTCTGATAAACCTTTATATTTTTTTGGATGGAATGAACCTTTTCTATCATCTCTTGTACAATATCAGGTCCAAGTAACTTCCTCTCACCAACTTTATCCCAACAACTAAGATTTCTAAATCACTTCCCATATAGAGCTTTATATAGTGCCATTTGAATACTTGAGTAGAATATATTATTTTTGGAGAACTCAAATAATGGGAGGTGTTGATCCCATAAACCTTTAAATTTCATTGAGCATGTTCTCAACATGTACTTGAGTGTCTAAATAGTTCTTTCAAATTATCCATTAGTTTGGGGTGATAGTCCATCCAAAAATTCAATTCAGTATTTAGAGCATGTTGTATATATTTTACAGAATTTAGACGTGAACCATGGATCATGATGAAAAATTAAATAAAGTGGTACTGCATGAAAACTCACTAATTATTTTATGAATATCTTGGAATGTTTATCAAGAGATAAATATTCCCAAATAGCAATGAAATGGGATGTCTTGGTGAGCTGGTCCACTAGAACCCATATTGAATTGTTTCCTTTGTATGTTCTTGGGAGACCAGTGATGAAGTCCATAGTGATATTTTCGAACTTCCATTTTTGTATGGGTAGTGATTTCAGTACCCCTTTATAAAGTTGTCACTCTGTCTTCACTTTATAAATCACCAAGCACCCTGGAGTGTAGTCAACAATCTATCTTTTCATATTATCCCACAAAAAATGACCCCAAATATCCCTATGAATTTTAATTCTTTCAATATGTATAGAGAATGTAGATCTATTATTTTAACCCATCATATACTTATTTACCTCCAGTATATATTGAACACATGGACTTTTATGAAATGTCAATATATCTTCTTCATCAATATAGAACTCAGGATACTTCCCATTATTTATAGCCTCTATCTTCTTTTGTAACAAAGGATATTCTGTTTGATCTTTTTGATCATCTCCAATATTGATGGTTGATAAATTATTAGTAATATGTCTCATGATGAACCTTCCCTTATAATTCCCATGTCCATTTTTAATATTCCCTTGATCAAAGGATCTCCATGAATTTTTATCATTTCCATCACAATGGGGTCTTTCTTACTTAATTCATTAGCGACATTTTTTATCTTATGAGGTGGTAATGAATTGAATAGTCATATTCTTTATGATGTTCCATCCATCTCCTTTTTCTCATGTTCAATTCCTTTTTTTTGAAAATATACTTCAAAATTTGGTGGTTTGTGTATATATCACATTTATCCCCAAAAAGATAGTGCCTCCAAATTTTTAGAGAAATAAGAATCAAAGATAGCTCCAACTCATGCGTAGGATAATTCTACTCATGATTCTTTATCAATAAATATGCATAAGAAATCACCTTTTAATTTTTCATGGGGACATGCCCAAGCCCTTTAAGAGATGAATCTATATAAATAATAAATCATTCTGCAACAGATGGTTGAGTTAACACATGTGTTGTAACCAATCTCTTCTTTAGTTCTTAGAAACATTCTTCACAGTCCTTTTTATATATGAACTTATCCCATTTTCAAGTTAACTTAGTCAGTGGACTAAAAATTCATGAAAAGTTATCCAGAATACTCCAATAATATCCTACTAAACCAAGGAAACTATGAATCTCATTTACATTTATAGGATGTGGTCACCCATATACAAATTTATTTATCACATGGCCAACTAATATTCTTTCATTGGTTACAATTTTAAGAACTTAGGTTTTGAGCCTGTAAGACTTTGAAATTTTCTTGATCATATTTTAGAGCACGACGTTCAGAAGGCGTGTGATTTTGAGCCCCGGTGTGACCAGAATTAAATTTTTAAGTACGTTCACACTGGACATGACAAATAAATATAATAACTCCAAAAAGGTTTTCTTGGATGGGAAAACTGAGGGCACTGTTGTGTCCGGAGCATGCCGTTTACCCTTGGAGGGGTGTAACTTTCGCGGGCGTGACCATTCTTTGGAAAACACCACCAGGGGCGTTTTTGTAATTTAGCGGCCTCGGGCGTGAACTTTACAACTTCTAAACGGAGGCTCAGATTAAAATTTTGAGACCTCTGTTACGCTCCGAATGTGGATTTTACCCTAGATGCAGCTTAACCCCGACCCCACCAAAAGTTTGGGTACCGATCCTACTGGTGGACGTTTAGGTGTTTTTTTCTATTTAAACACTTCTACTCCTCCTCCTCCTCCCCCCCTTTGTATCTCCATGGAGAATCCCTCTCAAAAAGATCCAAAATCCTCTCCTCCACCTCTCCAAGGTGCGGTGGCTCCGGCAGTTCCTCAGCAAAGCTATGGGCTACGCCCAATGAGGTAGGAGTTCACGTTCTGGTTTTTAAATTCCACATATACCTTTAAACTCCATTTCATGCATTGAAATGCTGTCCAATTCTTGAGCGAAGTCCATATTTGCGTAGGACTTGATTTGAGATTCCAAATGATCAGTTCAGATCAAAGTTTCGAGTCCTGGGGTGTCTAGAGTTACCCTGGGAAGTTTTCTGGCCAAATTATTCTTTTTCCGGTGATTCCAGGGGTTTCCGGAAGTCGAAACAACGTTCCGGCAGATCCCAGGCGTCGATAGAGGCTTTGCCCGGTGGTGGATTTAGGCATCGGCGGTGGCTCCTAGTGGCGGTGGCGGGCTCCTAGCGGCGGCGGCAGGCTTCAGGTTGTCTGGGCCGGCGGCGTACGTGGGGTGAGGCTGGGGGGGCTGGCTGGCCAGCTTCGCCGGTCAGTGGGAGACATGAAGAACTGGGGTCGTCACGACCTCGACCATCTGATAGAGACCCATGCATCGTATGTCTCGTAAAGGACGTGCCAAACCGGCTAAGATGGTCCGGGTGACCCGGGCCGGCCCGCGCGACGAACCGTGGGCTGCGGTGGACCGGGCGGCCCAGCCGCGGGCCGCCAGTCTGAAGGGGTGGGCCGGCCCAGGCCCACCCCGTTCCGTCCGATGGCGTAAAAAATTCCATAAATTGCAAACCTAGAGTCGGATTCACGTAATGTATATGTTGATGTGATCCTTGGATTGAGGCGAAGGTTTTGAAATGTTCTCGGGGATTTTTAATTCCCAGGACGGGGGCTTGGTGGCACGAAATGTTCGTTAAGTACCTCACTGAGATTCTTCTTTTGGATGGCGCGAACACATCCAAAGTCTGTTTAAGACACCTTCATCGGCATTGTGACCCTGGAGTCAAGACGAAGTTTTCCAAGGTGGTTTCAGGCGTTGAAGCTGGAGTTGAGGCAAGGGCCCCACGTGCCATCTTTTATGCTGTGAGAATCATTTTGTGTCTTTTTATCAAGCATCCGTTTGGGGAGAATGATTAGTCTTTTCGACGTGTTTTTCTGAGAGAATCGCGATGGCATAGTCCACCCGACCCCTTTTGGGATCGCGGCGTGGGACCCACGAGACCCCGTATGGGCTTAAAGCGCTATTGAATAACTTTTTCATCGGGAGTCCCTTTCTAGTGATTAAATAGTCTATCTCATGTGTTTTTCCTCAAGGATTACAATGGGGTAATCTCTTTGGGCATACAGATCCTCTTTCGAGATCTCATTAAATGTGAAAACATGAAAGTGCATTTGTCTGAGGTTCCCTTGATGCACTCTGACCCAACACATGGTCACGCTGTTAGAGACACCCAGAGATGGTTCGGGCAAAGCAGAGTTATCAGACCAGTTCAGGGTTTACCCTTCAGTGGGATTGGGCAGTGGGTTACCCACCGACGTATCTGGGGTTACCCTCCAGTGAGGCTGGGTAGTGGGTAACTTGTTGACCGTAGGTTTTACCCTCCAGCGGGGCTGGGTAGTGGATTACCCATCGACCTTTTAGGGTTTACCCTTCAGCAGGGCTGGGAAGTGGGTTACCCATCGACCTTTTAGGGTTTACCCTTCATCAGGGCTGGGCATTGGGTCACCCGATGACCTTTTGGGGTTTACCCTCCTGTTGGGTTGGGAAATGGGTTACCCAATGACATCTTTTAGACTCATCCCTTCTAATGAGGCTAGTTAGTGTCTTTTCACCCTGATTACCTAAGCGGGACTTTTGGTGGTACGGTTTAGAGATGAGGCGACTTTGACGTGTTAGACTGTTGGGCATCCATGATGGCTACCTAAGACCTGTTGACGAATTATCTTGGGCTGATCTTAGAGATGGATATCCCCTTACGCACTTGTTCAGGTTTCTTATTGAGCATATATATACACCCTACTTGTGTTCTCACTCCATGGGTTCAGTTACTCTTCTTCTAGGAGGGGCGAAGACACACGGGGTATGCCATCTCCTTTCCGTGTCTAGATCCTCTTTGTTGGACGAGTCTAATTTCATTCTTTTTTTTTGGGTTGAGCTTCACTCTATTTACTATACCCTTTCACTGTTCCTTGTTCTATCTACTACTCACCATTATCGTACCTCTTTTGTTGATCGCTCAAGCTTTCGGGGCATCCTACTGAGTATCTTTATACTCTCCCCTGCTTGGTCTTTGCCCGCACTTGGTGTGCCCTTGCAGCCAACAGATTGGTCAATTGAAACTATAGAGGAGCATAGAGGACACACGATCTTGAGCTGCATTCAATGGTCGTAGTATGACTTTTAGGTGTGAGACTCACCATCTGTTTACTTTTGTTTACCTATTACCAGGTTGTGGCGCCTATTGGGTTGGGCATGTGTTTTGCCCCGTTTTATGTTCAGTATCTTGTTAGTACTTCTCTGCACTTTACTTTTTCCTATTTAGAGGTTGATGATTGACTGTGGTTGGGTTATAGTTGTTTGTTCTTTGGTTTTCTTTTTTACTCTACACTTTTTCATTGAGTGTGCTGTCTATATAGGTACTTAGGAAAATGACTCCTTGAGATTGTAATGCCTCCGGTGCTTGTCTCCAGCCCCTGGCCAATGGAGGTGGGCTTGGAGTAGTTGCGGCTCGAGACCGGTAGGGATGGGTCATGAAAAAGTGGTATCAGAGGTGGTTCGTTCCTTGGGGCATTGTTCGGATGCCCCTAAAAAGTAATTGGTTTGGATTTAGGGAAATAATGTCGACGTGTCTCGAGAGTGGATCTCAGGTAAGGGAGTCTAGTGGTGGTATGGGCAGCTGACATATCCATTCACCAGAACCCTGATAACCCACTTAACGACTCGAACGTTGAGATAGTTGTTGCAGGGAACTTTGGAACATAGATCCAATAGGATTGACTCTTTTACTGTCCTTGTTGAGTCAACTCCCCTTTTTGATTACTGTTATATTTATATATGCTCATCTGATCTCGGTAATCCTTGATAATTTTCAGGATACCCCCATGACAGTAGCCGGCTAGGTTACCCTCTCTAGTTCTTGATGATGACCTTGTGAGCGACGAGGTGTCAGTTCAGTGACCCTCATGTGATCCCCTTCTACCTAGTGCTTCAATAGTAGCCCATACACCTGGAGAGTGACAGTTAGTACCAGCAGCATAGGGCAAGGTTGAGAGTAGGCTAAGTGTGCTCCGAGACTTTCAGCGTTAGTGACCGCAGAAGTTTTGCGGAGACCTGGATCCCCAGGAAGTGAAAGACTGGCTAGAGTCCATGGATCGACTTTTCAGGATGGTACATACACTAGCAGACTAGATGGTAGCCCTAGATTCCAACCTTTTCCTCGATACGTTCGGGCATTGGTGGTATTTGGTTACGCAGACCCACGATGATTCATCTCTCACATGGGATAGCTTCCAGCAGCTCTTCCGGGAGGAGTACTCCCCCTCTTGTTCACGCTCCGTTCGAATTCAGGAGCTTCTGAAGCTAAAGCAGGGGGGATGACCATGTCGTAGTACTCGGCCTGGTTTACCAATCTGACATGCTACTGATAGGATATGGTCCGTGATAGTCACTTCCGGGCGTAAAAGTTTGAGCAGGGTCTTCATAGGGAGATCTATGATAGTGCATTACCCCTGTGCATCCCTACTTATACCGGGGTGCTAGAGCGGGCAATCGTGACAGAGAGCTTCTTGGCTGAGGGATGCCAGCTGACAGGGCCTAGTAGTGGCTGCTTCATAGGAGAGTCTTCAGTGACAGGCTGACGGCAGAGAGCAGTACCTCAGTCAAGGATGCCCTTTCATGATCCGACACAGGGTCAGGGACGTACACCGTAGTGGTGCCGTGGAGCACCGGTGCAAGGAGGAGAGAGATGGTGCTATGCCTATGACGTAAGTGGTCACCTAGCATGAGATTTCCTGACCTTTCATACCGAGAATCCATGACAGGCAGTGGGCGCACCACACCGACATAGGCAGCACTGTGACCAGGGATCCCCCATGTGAGGACAGGGTGGTCCTCAGGGAGGCGGCGTAGGCAGAGCGGCAGGAACTGGAGGTCCGGGACGACGTTTTGAGGTCCTTCCACCACCACCACCAGGCGGCCCATGCCAGTCCCAGGGAGCGGGCCATAGGGTCCGCGGGCATCTTCAGGCTATGGGTGTTCGTGACCCCCCAGCACATGAGATGGTCCGAGGTATGCTTTTTGTTTACTCTACACTTTCTTCGGTACTGGTAGACACAGGTGCCGTCCAATTATTTATATTTCTAATTTTGGTACGGGAGTTGGAGCTTCTAGTAGAGGCACTGAAACATGCACTTATCCTCAAGGTTCTTATAGGAAGTGCCTCGTTAGTGACCTTTATCTACAGACAGTGCGAACTATCGTTCAGAGGAGATAGTTTCACGTGGGACCTACTAGTCATCACGATAGAACCTTATGACGTCATCCTGGGCATGGATTGGATTTATAAGGTTCACGCCTAGATCGACTATCATGACAGACAAATCATAGGTGTGCACACTGATGGGATGAGGTTCACCATTCAAGGTAAATGAGACCTCGTGGTAGAGCAGACGAGTACTCTGAGTAGGAGACCACGACCTTTTTCTCACCAGTTGGCGAGCACGGCTCTCAGAGCAGCAGACGCTACAGGCACCTAGGTCCCTACCGTTGTAGAGGACTACATGGACATCTTTCCTGAGGATGTCTCGGGACTACCTTCAAGGCGAGAGACGGAGTTCTGCATTGACTTGCAGCTAGGGACTACCCCAATATAATGTGAAACATATTGGATGGCACCCACAGAGCTTCGGGAGCTGGGAATTCAGATGGATGAACTTTGTGAGAAGGGAGTCATCAAGCCTAGTGTATCCCTCTAAGCGGCTCTAGTTTTGTTTTTTGAAAAAGGATGATGGGATTCTGCGACTTTGTGTGGATTATTGTCACATAAATCAGGCCACGATAAAGAACAAGTACCCTTTTCCAAGGATCGACGAACTCTTCGACCAGTTGAGAGGTGAGATGTGGTTCTCCAAGATTGATCTTCGATCCGGCTACCACCAGATGCGGGTTCATGAGGCTGACATCCCGAAGTTGGCGTTCCGTTGTCGATATGGGAATTAGGAGTTTCTGGTGATGTCCTTTGGCATGCCGAATTCCCCCACCGTTTTCATGGCTTCAATGCACCATATATTCTAGCTGTACTTGGACCGGTTTTTAGTTGTCTTTATTGACGACATACTCATCTACTCTGAGATGGAAGAGGAGCACGCAGATCATTTGAGGATGGTTCTAGACTTACTCCAAGAGCACCAGCTATATGGGAAGCTCTCGAAGTGTCTGTTCTAGATTCATAAGGTTCACTTTCTGGGGCATGTCATTATGGAGTAGGGATTGGCCTATACCCCACAATGATAGTGGCAGTGCTTTCTTTGGAGCCACCCAAGAATTCCTCAGAGGTGCAAAGCTTCCTTGGTTTGGTAGGGTACCATAGGAAGTTTGTGGAAGGTTTCTCCATAATTTTTTCCCCTTTAACTGCATTGACGCGGACGGGAAGACCATTCACATGGACTAATCAGTGCTAGAAGGACTTCAAGGAGTTGAGACAGAGGATAACTTGTGCTCCAGTGTTGAGGCTGCCAGAGGAGGGCGTTGAGTTCATGGTGTACTGTGATGCTTCAGGAGCTGCGCTCGGGTGCGTGCTAATGCAGTAGCGGGAAGTGATTGCATATGGGTCGAGGTAGTTGAGGCCCCATGATCATAATTATGCGACTCACAATTTGGAGCTAGCAGCGGTGGTCTTCACCTTGATGATATAGAGACACTACCTTCTGAGAGAGCATTTTGTAGTCTACACAAACCACCAGAGCCTCAAATATATCTTCACTTAGAGGGATTTGAATCTAAGGCAGAGGCGTCGGCTGGATTTTTTGCAGGACTATGATTTCGATATATTCTACACTTTAGGGAAGGGAAATGTAGTAGAAAATTCCCTTAGTAAGAAGTCCCAGGCACGTCTAGTGCGGGAACCTTCGGAACAGTTGGCTTCCCTTCAGCCGACCTTGGTGGAACATGATGGTATGAATTTTCTGCAGTCGATGGTGTTGAATCCTTCACTCCTTGAACATGTGAGAGAGTCACAACTAGGGGATGTCGACAGTGAGGTGTTACATGATTAGATATCCATGGACGACACACCTGATGAGTATTCTAAAGGAGGGAATCACGAGATCCTATTCTAGGGGTGAGTTGTAGTACCAGTGGAGATGCGGGAGGAGGTGATGTGGGAGTTCCACAATTCTCCCCTGGATGTACATCCCGGTGTTGGTAAAATGTAAAGATACCTTCAGCGTCAGTTTTGGTGGTCTGGCATGAAGCAGTGTGTAGCTATGATCGTTTATTTGTGTCTTACCTGTCAGTAGGTGAAGGCAGAGCATCAGGTTCAGGTGGGGTTGTTGAAACCCCTTGATATCCCAGAGTGGAAGTGTGATGGCATATCTATGGACTTCATCATAGGGAATCCGTGCACAGTGAAGGTCCATGAATCCATTTGGGTGATAGTGGATCGAATCACGAAGTCAGCACACTTCCTTGGCATTAGGGAGCAGAGCTCAGTAGAGAGTCAAGGGCAGCTGTACGTTCAGGAGATTGTACGCCTTCATAGAGTAACCTCGACGATCGTCTCTGACTGTGGTGCATGGTTTACGTCGCGTTTGTGGTAAGGCCTGCAAGAGGCATTCAGTACTCGGCTGTGGATGAGTACAAAGTTTCACCCCCAGACCGACGGGTAGACAAAGCACACTATACAGGTGTAGGAGGATATGCTCAGGGTGTGCATGTTAGACATTGTTTCGAGCTGGGAGGATCACTTTCCCTTGGTGGAGTTCATGTACAACAATAGTTACCACTCTACTATCGGCATGGCACCTTTTTAGGGCCCCTATGAGAGACCCTGTAGGTCACCGTTGTGCTGAATGGAGGTTGGGGAGACCTCCCTCGTGGACCCAGAGTTGGTGCAGGCGACGACAAAGAAGGTGCATGTCATTCATGAGGAGAAGATGATGGCTCAGAGCAGACAGAAGTCCTACACAGATCGTCGTCTCAGGACTTTAGAGTTCGAGCAGGGGACCATGTCTTTCTGAGGGTCTCTCTACGGCATGGGACACATAGGTTTGGTCAGGGAGGCAAACTGTCCCTGAGGTTCATTGGGCCCTTTGAGATCGTGCACATGGTTGGTGAGGTCACCTACCATCTTGCTCTACCCCCATAGCTAGAGAGGGTGCATGAAATCTTACACGTGTTGCAGCTGAGTAAATACATGCACGATCCCACACACGTTATCAACTAGGGAGAGTTGGACATCGAGGATGGAGCCACCTTTGCGGAGCACCCGGTGGCGATTGAGGAATGGCAGGAGCATACACTGTGTGGACGAACCATTCCTTCGGTTCATGTGCTGTGGCAGCATGGAAGGGTGCAAGAGAGCACCTGGGAACGAAAGATCCAGATTCAGGCTCAATATCTCGAGATGTTTTTGTAGTTTTGTTTTTTAGGGAAGAAAAACATGGAGGAGGGAATGATGTAAGAACCCTGGTTTTGAGCCTGTAAGACATTGAAATTTTCTTAATGATATTCCAGAGCAGGGCCTTCCGATGGCGTGTGATTTCGAGCCCCAGTGTGGATGGAATTAAAATTTTCAGTGACTTCACACTGGACAAGACAAATAAATAGAATAACTTCTAAACGATTTCTAGAATGGGGAAACTGAGGGCACTTTTGAGTCCATAGCTTGCCATTTACCCTAGGAGGGGTGTAGCTTTCGCGGGCGTGGCCATTCTGTGGAAAATGGCACCAGGGGAATTTTTGTAATTTAGTGGACTTAGGCGTGAAATTTAAAACTTCTGAATGGAGTCACAGATTAAAATTCTAAGACTCCTATTATGCTCAGAACGTGGATTTTACCCTAGAGGTGGCTTAACCACAACCCCACCAAAATTTCGGGTACGGAGCCTACCGATCAACGTTTAAGTGTTTTTTTCTATTTAAACACTTATCCTCCTCCTCCTCCTTCCAACCCTTGTCTCTCCCTAGTGGATCCCTCTCAATAAGCTCCAAACTCCTTTCCTCCAACTCTCCAAGGCACGACAGCTCCAGTGGTTCATTGACAAAGCTACGGGCTACGCCCAATGAGGTAGGAGTTTGCGTTCTCATTTTTAAATTTTGTGTATACCTTTGAAATCAATTTCTCACATTGAAATGCTATCCAATTCTTGAGAAAAGTACATATTTGTGTAGGAATCGATTTGAGCTTCCCAAGTATCCTTTTGGATCAATGTTTTGAGTCCTGGGGTGACCCTGGGAAGTTTTCCGGCCAAATTCTTCTTTTTCTGGCGATTCCAGGGGTTTCCGGCTGTCAGCGCGGTGGTCCGGTGGATCCCAGGCGGCGGCGACAGGCTCCAATTGGTAGTGGCGGGCTTCAGGAAGTCTGATCCAGTGGTGTATGTGGGGTGACACAGGGGGGGGGGGGGCTAGGCTCGCCGGCTTCACCGATCATCGTGAGGCGTGATGAACTATGGTCGTCGTGACCCCGGCCAGCTGACAGAGACCCGTGCATCACGGGTCTCGTGGAGGACGCGCCAGAGCGGCTGAGCCAGTGTGGGTGACGTGGGGTGTCCCGTGTGGCAAATCGTGGGCTACAGTGGACCGGGTGGTCCGGGCGGCCTAGCCGCAGAGTGCCAGTCTGAAGGGGTGGGCTAGCCCAGGCCCACCCCGTTCCGTCCGATGACGTTAAAAATTCCATAACTCACAAACCGAGCATCAGATTCATGTGCCATCTGTGGTGACACTATCCTTGGATCGAGGCGGAAGTTTGGAGATGTTATCAGGGATTTCTAATTCTCGGGATGGGGGCTCAGTGGCGCGACACCCTCGTTAAGTACCTCACCGAGATTTTTATTTCGGATGGAGTGAACACATTTGATGTTCATTTAAGGCGCCGTCAGTGGCGTTCTGAGCCTGGTGTCAAGACACAGTTGTCCAGGGTGGTTTCAGGTGTTAAAGCCAGAGTTGAGGAATGGGCCCCATGGGACGTCTTTTAAGCTGTGAGTAGCGTTTTGCGACATTTTATCAGACGTCAGTTCGGGGTGAATGAGTAGTCGTTTCAGCATGTTTTTTCGAGAGCATCGCGATGGTGCAGTTCGCTCGACCTTTTTTAGGACCGAGGTGTGGGCCCCAAGAGACGTTATATGGTAATAAAGCAGTTTTGAATAACTTTTTCGTTGGGAGTTCATTTCCATCGAGTAAATAGTCTATCTCCCATGTTTTTTCACGAGGATTACAATGATGTAATCTGTTTGGGCGTACAGAGAATCTTTTGAGATCTCATTAAATTTGGAAACCTAAAAAGAAATTTTTTTGGAGGTTCCCTTGATTCACTCTGACCCAATGTATGGGAATGATGTTAGCGATACCTAGAGATTGTTCAGGCAGTGCAGAGTTATCAGACCAATTCGGGGTTTACCCTCCAGTAAGGCTATGCAGTGGGTTACTCACCAGCATATCAGGGTTTACCCTCCAGCGAGGTTGGGCAGTGGGTTACCCATTAACCTTAGGGTTTACCCTCTAGCAAGTCTAGGCAGTGGGTTAACCATCGAACATTTAGGGTTTACCCTCCAGAGGGGCTGGGCAGTGGGTTACCCATTTACCTTTTAGGGTTTACCCTCCAGCAGTGCCGGGTAGTGGGTCACTCGATGACCTTTTTGGGTTTACCCTCCAGTTGGGCTGAGCAGTGGGTTACTCGATGTCTTCTTTCAGACTCAACCCTTCCGATGAGGCTAGTGAGTGGCCTTTCTCTATGATTACTGGAGCATGACTTTTGGTTGTACGGTTTAGTGATGACGCGGCTTTGACATGAAGGACTGTTGGGCATCAGTGATGGCTACCTTAGAGCTATTTATGACTTATCCTGGGATGATCTTGGATATGGAGATCCCCTTATGCACTTTTTTAGGTTTCTTATTGAGCATATATATATATATATATACTCTACTTGTGTTCCCACTCCTTGGGTTCAGTTACTCTCTTTCTAGGAGGGGAAAAGACACATGGGGTATTCCATGTGCTTTCCGTGTCTAGCTCTTCTTGGTTGGACGAGTCTACTTCCTTTATTTTTTTGGGTTGAGCTACACTCTATTTACTGTACCCTTTTACTATCTTTGTTCTATCTACTGATTACCATTTTAGTACCTCTTTTATTTCTCCATCGAGCTTTCAGGGAATCCTAACGAGTATCCTTATACTCACCCCTACTTGGGCTTTTCCCGCACTTGGTGTGCCCTTGCAGATGATGGACAGGTCGATCGAGACTACAAATGAGCATAGAGGACACATGAGCTTGGGAAACATTCAGTAGTTATAGTAGGACTTTCAGGTGTGAGACTCACCAACTGTTTACTTTTGTTTACCTATTGCCGGGTTGTGGCACATTTCGGGTTGGGCGTGTGTTTTTCCCCTTTTTCTATTTAGTATCTTGTCATTACTTCTCATCACTTTAGTTTTTCCTATTTAGAGGTTGATGCATGACTGTGGTTGGGTTATAGTTGTTCATTCTTTGGTTTTATTTTTTACTCTGCACTTCTGCATTGAGTGTGCTGGGTGTACAGGTACTTAGGAAAAGTACTCCCCTAGATTGTTAAGCCTTTGGCACTTATCGCAAGCCCCTGCCTAAGGAGGCGGGCTAGGGGTAGTTGCAGCTCGCGACTGGTAGGGTTGGGTCATGACAACAATATTCTCCAAGAATGAACCTTTTTGTAACCAGAATTCATATTTGATGAATTTTTTGAAGATATTATCCTTTATCAGAGTTCCCAATATAACCCTTAGATGATACCCATTCTTCTCAAGACTTTTGGAATATATCAAAATATCAAAACAACCATGAATTTATCAAGGTATTCCTTAAAGACTATATTCGTCAAATTAATAAATATAAAAAGAGTATTGGTCAAGCCGAAGGGCATAACAATAAACTCATAATGACCATATGTTATTTTAAAGGAATTCTTTAGAATATTTTCTTTCTTTACCCTAAATTTATGTTACCGAGTTTGGAGGTCAAACTTGGAGAAGAACTAATCCCTATGAATATGATCAAATAAATCATTAATACCTGGGATAAAGTAATTTTTATTCACTATGATTCCACTATGTTCTCTATAATCAATTCCTAGAAACATTGATCCATTCTTCTTCTTCATAATGAGAACAAGTGTTCTCCAAGGAGACACGCTTGGTTTAATAAATCCCTTATCCAAAAGATATTGAATTTTTTCTTTAATTCCTATAACTCCATATTTTCCATTTTATACGGGGTCTTTGATATTGTCTGGGATTTTGGTATGGCATCAGAGGGGGAACTCTAACTCTTTTTCTGTGGAGGTACAAGTAACTCTTCATGAAATATTTCAATGTATTCCAGAACATTGGATACATTATCTATATTTATACATTAATTTCCTTCTCGATATTCACCGATCATCTATATAAATAAATCCACGAGAGGTGTTTCTAGAAAAAGATCAGTCCTGGATATCTATTCTTTGAAAATAACTGTAGGTTTTCTATTCAATACTAATAAAATTTCCGTGATTCTGTATTTTATCTAAGATTTGTAATTTGAGATACATTCCATCCCTTATAGAGTGTCGAATTCCACTATGGGAATGACTACTAGATTTGCGATGACACTGTACTAAAAAATGTTAATATTAGAGTTTCTATACACCGTTGATGCTAATATAATTCGTCCAGGAGTCTTGACTGATAACATTACTTCTATCAATTTAGATATTGAGTCTATATTTTTTGAAAACATGGATGAAAGAAAGGAATGCATAGAAAAATAATTAAACAATGTACTTTCTATATTTGAGTGAACAATGAGTGTACCTTCCACCACATTTTTTAGAGCCTCCACATTATCCATCATAGTAGTAAATGATCAACCTTTATATATTACACTATAATGAGGATGATGGTGGTTTCCCTCCATTATCTTCGGATTTGGAAATTGATCTGAAAATTTCCCAAGCTATCAACACTTAAGGCATTGAACTTATGGATGGGCCTAAACCATATTCCATTTATCATTAGTTTTGAGAAGTTTAGGCTTCACCTCACCAGGATAGTTTTGAGCTTTGTGTCCATCTCTTCCAAATTTATATCACTTCACACTACCAAGTAAGAAGTTCCCCAAATTATTTTTCTAAAATTTATTGCATGTGGGAAGTAGAAATTTCATTCCTCCACTTCCATAATAAAAATTGTTCCCTAGGTTTGGATTCATTTCTCTATTTTTTTATCTGATCTATGTGACAACTTCATCTCTCCAAACTACAATTCAACCTTAATAGCACTCCACAATATCTCTTTATAAGTTTCATAGTCTTGATTAAATATATTCCTCCATATATGGTGTCTCAATCCATCGAAGCATATATAATGAATTCCCTTAGGACCCATAAAAAAGATAGAGGTGTGTCGAGAAGTTCCTGTAATGTTCATCTCATAGATTCCCATAGATTAAGTTTCCTTCTTATTCAACTATAGCAATTCTTTCTCTATTTTTTTCCATCAAAGAGGGAAAATATCTATCGAAAATGATTCCCTTGAACTCTTACCACCTCATAGCATCAATTTCCATTATTAGGTTCATATTTTTCATTAATTTACACTATTGATAAGCTTATCCTTCAAAGTAGTATAGCACCGGGGTGAAATTATCTTGATTTGAACAATAGAGTACATAAAATATATTTTTAATAGATCTTGTCCATTTTTTAGAAATCAATGGGTTGGTAGATCCACTGAAAGAATGTGGTTGTTCTCAATAGAAAGTTGTTCCCTTTGATCTGAATCTGGTCTCATGGCTGGATTCAAGTTATTGTTTATAACTCAAGTTAGTTGATTCATCATCCTCGTGATGTTTTTCATTCCAGCTTTCATAGGAATTCCATCAGTGCATCATCTGTTGCACTTATCATTTATGTGGTTTACTATTTTCTGATATTTTTCTAAAATAAGAAAATGTTAGTGAGAAATGTGTTACATTTATGTTTATTATAATCATAAAAAAATTATGAATTAAAACATCATTCTTAAATATGTTATTAATATACACTAATAACAATTAAATTTTTCATATATACTTTATAAAGGTTTATAAAAATCTTTTTATTAACCAAACATATCCCCTGTGAGTGTCAAACCAGGTATGAATCAAGGCCTATTGTCATGAACTAGTTCCCGTTCGAGTCTAGATCAAATTGGTGTTTCTATGTGTTACCCCTAGGTACATATGTTCCATATCCACAATCACTTGTAGTATCCAGAGAGGGATGCATTTGTTTTGAAACCACATACTTAGTACTCACCAAAACACCTAGATGTTTTCCAATTTCTGAACTTGTATCAAGGGTTCTTCCTAAAATTTTCAGTTCCAAATTTCCACAAATAAATAATTCATCCTTTGATACCAAATATGGAAGCCTACCTTTTTATTACATAATTTTTCATTATATGGTACAAACAAAAGATCTTTTAATGTTTATTTTCTTTGAAAGAAGGTATATAATACATGATTACAAAGAACATCCTTCTAAAAACACTTGAAGTACATATCCATGGGTTCAACATATGTTACTTTTACTACATCTTATATCATGGGGATATAAATCATAGGAAAGGGGTGATCATGAATCCTAGTATGAGAATAAGTAATAGAGAAGTATAACATGTTATCTTGAGAAATGTCAATAATAACATGATGCATAATAATAATTCATTAACAATATGAATATAATAATAATAATAATAATACTAACAACATGAATCATTACATGGAAATTTTTCTACAACATTTAATTGTGGCAATAATAATCATAACACCAAGGTTTAACCCAAAGGTGTCATAAATGAAAATTACCATGGTTATTCTCTAAGGTATGGTAAAACATATCATCTCTAGAGATTAAATTCTTTATCCAATGCATTAGAGTTCTTTCCAGGATAACCCTTCATATGTATTAATTGATTTTATCCACATATATTATAATAAATAATTTCATTAATAAGTCATGGATAATAATTAATTGGATTCTTATAAAAAATCATGGCATAGAAAAGATCCTAAAGATATGATCCTTACATCATTGTTAGCAAAAGAAAAGGGAATGTGTGTTTATTATATGTAAATATGTAAATAAAAAAAATAATATTTACACATATGTGAATAACCGTAGAAAAGAAATAGTTTTGGGTTTTCAAAAAGAGAAAATAAAATATAATTTCTTAAATAGAGAGATAATGTTGATAAGTAAATTCGGTTTCATAACGGGTATAAAATGTTGTTTTAGAAAAGGGTAAAATGGTAGAGGAAAAAGGTATCCCATTGATAAAAAATAATTTAGAATTAAGGGTATGATAAAAATGCTAACAAAATATAGTAACCATAACATATATAAGACATATAAAAATAGGTTCTTAAAATGATGAGAAAGGAATGATAATTCCATTACTTTGAAGAGTTACTCTTAGATATTGTGGAATGGAACCTTGTGGGATTGAGTACACCTTGGGGGGACTCCTGGAGAGGTAAAACCACCAAAAATTTATAGAGGATGGATTGATAGTGAATGAAAATGGATAAATGGGTGGATATTTATTGCAAAAGTGTATGAATTGTTTAATAATTTCCAAATAAATCTCTTGAAAAACTAGGTTGTGGAAAATGAAAAAGCATTGACTTTACCACAATTTTTACTCATGATTTTGGACATTTTGGTGACATTCTATGTTATTTTAACCCACCAAAACTAAGAGTCATTTTTATTACTTCTTTGGGAATGGAAAAGTAATGTTTTAATATAGTAATGATTTTTTAAAATCAAAGTTTCCATTTTCGACTTTGGGAAGTCACTTATGGGTGTAGGGTCCTGAAAATTCCATAAATGGGAAATCCAATTACCCCAAAACATGGAGAAGTACCGAACAAGTCCGCGTACCAGCTCCCAACAATAGTACGTGGCCGGTTTGGCGAACCGCCCTCCCGCGGATGCTGTCATTTTTGAAATGGGGGTAGAGCGCCTACGCGAGCGCGAACCAGGAAGACCGTCGATGATGGAAGGCCGATCCACTGTCATGAAATGCGCCAACTGTACCATGCCATTTGCGTCATTGTTCAAGAAATGGAGGCAGAAGCCATATGCGACCATGGACCTCATCACTCTCGAAATGGAGGCGGAAGCTATATGCGGCTGCGTACCTCGTCATTCGCGGAATAGAGGCAGAGTGGGGCACGACTGCGAAGCAATTCCGCAAATCTCGGTTCCTAAATCCTCCAAGTTGACTGAGTCATCTGTGGGTGGGGATTCCTTCATGGGCTTCCACAAAATGTTTTGTGTGCCCCGTCGATACTGCCTCTTCGCTACTCTATAAATAGACCCCGATAGGTGTCAAAAAGAAAATGGATGAAAGGACGGGTGAAAACCCGTGGAAAGACGCTAGAGAAATCACTCCTAGTGATAATGTTCCGTGACCATCCATGGACCCCATATCATCCGCAGATGCACTCTTCCGCATAGAGGAGAAACCAAAACACGAACCACATGCGTCCAGCTCCTCTACGGCCAGCCCTTAGTGGCCATTTACTTCGTGGACATCTTAGGCGGCCAGCTCATACACGACCCGCAGACATTTCGGGGTGGGACAATAATATTTTATATTGCACCCTTATTCCACTGCAGCATCCATACTATACATTCCATGAGTCGAGATACTCATTATAACTCTTTTATAACCCCATTACCTAGTTCCTTTTACTAGGTTCATCCAGAAAGGTCCGCCCTTGCGTAAGTCCCACACCAACCAATGCTAGGTATCTCTTACCTAGTCATCCTGGCCACATGCAGTTAAACCGTATGACCCTCATCCTATCCATATGACATTAAACTATATCGGATGCATGTTACTCCAAACAAGAGATTCCTTGTGCTCCAAGAATAAGATGCCTCATGCCACGTTTACAGTGGTATAATTTCAAGAGAACTGGAATCCATTAAAACATTACATCACTCCACCTCATGCTTTACACATCCTTCATTCGGATATTCATCCCCTTACATGTCTGAAGGGACCCCCTAACTGCCTGGTCCCATGCCGCCCCGTCTCACCGATCGTCCTGGGCCAACGCCCCCGAAAGACTTTGGGAAACACTTTGAGTCAGGTCCTTTGTTTCAAACACGGTCAAAAGTCAACCCTCACTTGTCGGTCCCCATCCCAGGATAACACAATATGGATTCTGTGTTTCGTACATTGTCAACAGTTATCCTCCATCGTCACGCCACCTTCACTACATTCCGAATGTCAGGTATGTGATTCACACTTTTCATCTCCCTTTGTTCGAACTGGTTCCAATGCCCTTGGATTTATCCCGCTTGTGCACTTGCGCATATGTGTAGGCCTCAATTATATTCCTCAAACCACTAGTGAGTTGGGATGTCCTCATGGTCCGACATTGGGAGGGAACCAGAGCAGCTTCCCTGCATAAGCCCCATTCATCAGTGCCGCTTCATAGTGTCACCCGGACAGGTTCCTAGCGTAATCCCCATTCCCCAGTGCCGCTCCTTAGTGGCACATGGGCCTCCATCTTAGAGTGAGTCCCAATATATATTTCTATGGGCCACTCCATGTGTAAGCCCCAGTCTGCTTCCCTGGGACGCACCCTTCGTGACGTGGTCGTCAGGCCTTTACTGCCTCTTGTTTCTCACACCGATCATGACTCATGTGGTCTTAGAGTAAGCATCGACCATGACACCATCCTTGTCCCTCATGAAGTTAACTATATTTCTGAACTATGGGGACTTTGATCCATGTCAAGGCATGGTACGTAGGAATCCTCCATGAGGTTCAAGCCCACTTACCATCGGACCCCCGAGTCCACATTCACCTCGGTTCTCCAATAATACTCTGAACTACGTGGAATTTGATTCCCTACCATGAGGATACGTAGGAAGCCTCCACAAGGTTCAATCCCAACATCCCTTGGACCCCAGGTATGCCTTCACATCAGTTCACCGACGCCCTGAAATGAACTACATGGGTTTTGATCCCTGTTTCCTAAACAGGGTACATAGGATTCCTCCTTGAGGCTCAATCGAAATAACAGGAAAATCTCACGTGTACGCCCCAATACTCCGACGTACATGGACTTTGATTCCTAGCCACAGGGATACGTAGGAAGCCTCCCTAAGGTTCAATCCCAACAACCGGTCATTCCAACCTCCTTCATGACAGTTCACCAACACCTTGGGCCACCTTAGAGTGTAAGCCCCATCCACGTCTCAATGAGTCCGAACTCCTCGGAGTCATTAATCCAATGAGGGATGGTAAAACTTGGGCCTAAATGATTCTGAATCCCTACATTTAGCTGATCATTACCAACCAGGAGTAATCTGTGGATACTATGCTTGGGTGTAAACCAAAGATTTGTGAACTTATGAATACGTCTTAAATCTATTAGAGAGTCTCAGAACAAGAAATAATTCCCCCCAAAAGGGTGCGATGATCCTGACTTCCCATACTCTCGACCAATGTGAGTTCTTAAGCGTCGCTGGCCATATCACCCAGAAAACGCCTACCTTTGGAAAGTAGGTCAACGTATCATCGGATACGGAACCATTGGGGCTTTCGAACCGATCCAAAACAATAGGGTTGGGAAGTTAATTAAAATATATTAAGATAATTAATATTAATAAAATAAAATATTTTAGGGTGAGTATTTTGGTTAATTAATTATTACATTATTTTGACATAAATGTTATTTCATTAAACATATTGAAAACAAAAAATTGTATTTTTACTATTCACATAAAAATTAATGTTTTTTTGAAAATTATCGTAAATTTATCCTAAACTAATTTTTTCATTATTATTTTCAATATGATAGTTATTTTATTATAAAAATTATATAATATGATAGTTTTTTGTTTTAAATTAAAAAAATACTTATTTATTTAAAAATAGCAGTTTTTAAGGCACATAATTTTTTTTTGCACTTATAAAATATTTCTTAAGTAATTATAAAATTATTTTATCATTTATATTTTTATAAGTGTAATTTTAAGAAATATTTTATTAAAAAAATATTATTCATAATAACTTATTTTATTATAAAAATGTATATAGTTTTTAGAAAAATAAAATTATGTTTTATCTGCGTTCAAAAATAAAATTATTAAATTTACCTCAATTAAACATATATTTTATTAAGAAAAAAATTCTTTAGATGAATTGATGGAATAATATTTTTTAAGTGAAGGAATTTAAAATTTATGTAAATATTATCTATAAATGTTACCCATTATTACACCGACATACACCCTCAGGATAAGGTGTGTGATGGTGGTAGTTTTATGGGGTTGGCTCAGCTAACATCGACCGAGTGGTAATATCCACTAACATAAAAATATAATGTAGGAGATATCACTTAAGATTCAATTTTTTATGCTTGACCTCAGCTTGGTCAAGGGTGAACCCTAGTGATAATAATTCCCTCTCATGTCTTGAAAAATGGGCTTCAAATGGAATGAATCTACTAGTTGAGACCATCGATTCTCCCTTCTAAATCAAATATCCATTTTCATTACTACTTATAAAAACTAATTATTATGGTAAAATTATTAACCAAGATTATAGTTTCCAATGGTCATATTGACTGATGATCGTTTTGACTAATGGTCATATTGACCAATGATCATATAACAGTCTAATCCCATCAATTACATTTCCCTTTATACCCTCTAAATACCAATTCATTATTTCATTCAAAATTCAATAAAATATCCCTTAAGGTTATATTTTTATTTTCATAATATTTTTATTAGTATACTCATATTTTATTTTATGTCTACAGTGTTTTTTGTGGGAGAGATGATTCTATAAAATTAGGGAGATCCATAATTTTTTATTTTAGTTGTTATAATTTTTTTTCCAATTGTAATTTTTGGAATTTTAATTGGTTTCATAACTGACTAATGTAATGATCATTGCTAAAGAGATAAAATGTCATTGGTTTATCTTTATTTTGTACTTGTATAATATTATATAATATGTAACAAATATTTATTCAGGAAGTAAATATCATTTTAAAAGTCTAGGCCATTATAATAATAACATGGTTAATAATTAATTAATTAAATGTTATGTACTTTAACTTATATTTTAATTTTTTTATTTATAATACATGAATTTAATTAATATACGTAATTTTTTTAAAAAAAAATCATAATTCATATTTTATATCATGTTTTAACCTGGTTTAAATTATTTTTTGTTATATAAATGAAAAGAACAATTTTTTTTAAATATATGAGCCGATCATCCACATCTTATATGATGTCATATGACCCATTAGATATGATTCCTCATATATCAATTATGCTCCCTATTTTTTATTTTATCACCTTTACATCATTTTACTTCTTCTGATGTGCTCCCTTATTCATCTATTACACTCACCGCTTCAAGTAGATCACCTTATACTCCAAGGATATTAGAGGGATTATATGGGGTTGGTGAGGGGAGGTCGTTGAATGATCTTATGGTACCATAGTTACCATCATGAGAGTAATAGTGGGTCCCTATTATAGTTATGTAATTCTTAATATGAAAAAATAATTTATCAAATACGTATACTAATTTTTGAATATATTTATTGGCATGGTTCAAAAAAATAATAAGATAGAAATGAATACGAATACATCAGATACTTAGAGGCTGTTCAATTTTAAAGTAATTGTGACAGTTGATATGTTTTGGGTGGACATAAATTATTTCAGAGGCTCTTATGGGTATATATTGTGTTATTTTTCATGTGAGATGACATACCTTACCATCACATATCTTTTGTAAAGGCATATTCCAAAAAATTAGAAGAATGATATTTTTTATAAAAATTGAAAATAAGTCAAAATTATTATATATATATATTTTCTAATATTCCTAGAAAATTAAATTTTAATTATTTTCTCATATCTAATATATATAAAATTATATATTTTATATGCATGAAGCGGTTGTGAATCATTGGATGTTGAAAAGTTTTGGAAAAAAGTAGAAGGACTTTAAGTATAGGTTTTTGTGTTGTATTTATTTAAATATATTTATTTTATTATAATAGTTTTTTATAAATATTTTTCATATAATCTTTATTTAAAAATCATTTTTATTATATGTTTTATTTAATACAGGAACTAGATATAGAGGAAGATTCAAGATGACATGAAAATCAAGAGAATGTATCATCTAGAGGGAACCAACATGAAATAGGAGATGCGTTGTTGTTGGATCCATATTTTTATCAGTTTTATTTGTGAATGAAAATTATATATAATTATTGTGACCATTTTAATGATCTTTTGAATGTTTATATATGTATATAATAATTTTATTTTGTATATTTTTTTATTATTAAAAGTGTTGGAATTTTTATATTGTAGTTATAACTATTTTTTTATACTTGAGGCGGTGTCATATTAAATGGTTCTAATATATGCTTTTTTAATTAGTTGATTTTTAAACCATTTATAATTTTTAAAATCCACCACTAAATTATTAATTATGGATAAATCTACATTATTTCATTGATAAAAGACCAAAAAATTTGGTCAAACCATCAATATTTTTTTAGTAAAGATTATAACCACTATTAGATAAGGGAAAAAATTCAAACAAATCCTCATGTATATTATTTTCAATGGATTTATCCTCTGCAACGTTGACAAGTGATTTTAAAAAAACCACATTTATTTTAGAGAAATTTAAAAAACAACCACCAAATATGGATGGGAATCAATTTCACCAAACCCCCACAAATTTCAAAATAATCACTACTAATTAATTAGTAATTGAGTAAAAGGATGTGGTTAAAATATTGTGATTTCCAAAAAAATACCTCAAATTAGCATTTTTATTATAATTATGCGTGTTCATATTTCATTATTTAGGATTTATTAAAAAAATTACAGGTAATTATATTTTGTAATATGAAATTTAACACCTTTGTTTTATTATATTGATTTTACCGGGTATTTTTATACCTTCTTTAAATATAATTAATAGGGAAATGAATTCCATTTGATTATTTTTTATAGCATCGATGCTAGTCGCAAACACATGGCCTAGTGGAGGCAGGGTTCTGTGGTCATTATCTCACATCCTCCATTACTGACCCAGAAGAGTTCCTTTTAGAGAGAGGGGGTTGTAGAAGAGAAGTATCATTGGTTTTGGTTGAGATATAAGGTAAATATTAGAGTTTGGATTATGTGAGGGTTTTCTTTTTTATAGTAGGGATGTTTTGAAAATCAAGCCTAAAATATGATACAAACTGAAGAGATTAGATAAGACATTAATATTTCAGGTATCCATATAATACGATGAAAGGAATTTAACATAACATTGAACATGTTTAGGTGGAAGTGATGCAATTGCAGTTTATAAATTATAGGTTCACATACATCACAATCATTATTTTTATTTGTATTTACATTTATATTTTTATGTATGTTTCTCTGATTATTCCTAAGCTTTATTTTTTAATGAACAATCATTATTTATTTAATTGGATATTTAACCTGAAAGGAAAAACTAAAATGGTGATTAACTAGAATGAAATATTTTTTTAAAATTTGTTGATTCTTGAAATGTGTTATTCCCTTGCATATTATAACATGATCCTTCACAAAATTAATTTTATTTCCATTGTTAAAGTGCATATAATTTTAAAATGTATTCTAAAAATTTATAATTGTTACCAAAGTATTCTTGAGGTATATTTCTTGTAAACAATTACTAAATTTTTAAAAAATATATAAAACATGTTAACTTAAGTATCTTTCATGTTGTCATACTAAAATTAATTGTTTTGAAACCCTGATTAGGAGTATCCTAGTTCCTCTTCAAGTTTGTATTCCATGTGTTTCTTTCACTTATTATGTATCATAAGCATGTGTTATGGAAATCTTGTAAAACATTGTTTTGAATATTTAAATTTATGAAATTTTGGAAAAATAATTGTTCGGATTATTGATAATTTATTTAAAATTTGAAAAATTATATTGGACAACATTTTCCTTACATTTTTGTAATGATTGATGTTTCTTAATATCAATACATTTATATGTTGTATACTTGTGTTGAAAATTTATCGTAAGTATGAAATTTTTATTCCTTTTATTTATGGATTTTAAAAAATGATAAACGTTCTTAGAGGTAATTTTTAGGAATTTTAATGTTTTTTAATTAATAATTATGTCTAATTTTATAATCATTATTAAGAGTATTATTTTATTCTAGATTCTTTATTTGTATATTTTAAACATTGAGATGTGAATGGAATTAAATGTGTTACCTTTATACTCATGATATGTGGCTAACATGTGTTAGGAATTTAGTATAAGGATGTATTTTGATTATTTTAAGTTCTTATAATATGATAAGTGTAATTTTTTGTAACCCATTGAAACTTGATATTGTTTACATGATTGAAAATATTCATTTTAAGACTGAAAAAATATAGTGATAGAATAGTTGTGCTTCACATATTAATCAATGAATAATTTATTATTGGGATCATGTATAAAGTTTAAAACATTTTCCCATCTAATTATGAAATTTATAGTATGTAAATCTTCAGAATATAGCATTCTTATTATGTTGTATTCAGAATATAAAGGAATGTTATTTAATGATCATGTTATATATAAATATGGAATTAAAATCATGTTACCTTTATTATTGTTTTGAAGAATGTTTTTTAGGTGATGAAATGTTTAAAGGCTATTAAATTTAAAAATGTTAAGCATTAAAGGTAGTGATAAAAATGTGTATTATTTTTTAATATAAAATAATATTTTATTTTCAAATCTAAATTCATACTTTCATCTTGATAAAATGTTTAAGAAATATTTAAATTTGGAATTACTAACATGATATAAGAGGATATCTCTTGTACAATTTTTTTCTATGTGAAGAATGTTTCCTTGGAAATAAATTTTTTAGTTTATTTATTTCAAGACATATTTTTATGATCATATCATGTATAGTTTTTTATCATGGATAAATGTTGGAGTTATTTATTTTCAAGGCATGATGATTCCCCAAAAAATAAATTTGAAGTGTTGAGTATTATTTGTGGTCACATTGTTTAACGATTTATATATTGAATTATTGATATTACTTGTTGAAACCCTATTTATAAATTAAAAAATGAAGTTTTAAAGACTGTTTATAAAGAATATATCACATAATGAAGCATAATTCATGAATCTTTATGTTTATTAATATGAGAATTGTGTAGTCATTGAGATCATGTTTCTTGATGTTGTGAACCTGTACCCCTATTATGATTTTGTGTTGTTCTATGGTTTTATTGACAAACTCATTAACCACCCATAAAATTTTAGTCACTTAATCTTGATAATAAAAAAATTTCTTGGATAATCATGAAATTGATAAAGATGATCTTTTTTCTAGGCCTAAATATTTGTAAAAAAGTGATTTGTTGTTATATATTGTTGATTGGGTTTTTTTATGATTGGTTTTAAACTATTGAAATGTGATATGTATTCAATAATAAGAATACAAGGAAACCCCTTCCTCATTATGATGTTATTTAAAACATGTTGTAACATCATGCAGGCGAGTCAGAGCCACCTAAATTGGGAGATATCTTGGTGTAATGGGTGGGATCCCTTTATTTCTCTGCTTAAGGAAAAATTGAATAATTTTTTTGGTTGTTTTTTATTGGTCTATATAGAGGATTAAATAGTGGTGTTAATGGTTATATGGAAGAAAATGTTTCATGTAGATTAGGTGATATGGTTTGGGAATTGGTTACTATTTTATATTATAGTCTATTTCATTCCTTGGTGTGAAGAATTGTATATGAAGTGTTATGTGGGTGGAATGATTCTATGATCAATTGAGGGTGGTGATATGGACTTTCATTGATGTTATTATTTATGATGTTTTTACATTATTTGAGTGTTGACTTATGTGCTTTCGTGACTTATGATAACATTTTTTGTCCCTAGTTTGGAGTTATGTTATCGAAACAACGCCGAGGATTGAGGTATTGAAAGGAGGAGATATCTTGGGATATAACTTTGATGAAATTCTTGATGTAGTATGTTTCAATGTTCTTTGGTGGATCCTCTATCCCCTATGTTGAGGATTTTTTGGGAAAGGATAAGGTTTACTTTAGATTAGTTAAATATATGGATGAATTATGTGTTTCTCAGGTAGTTGGATTGTTTTAGAAAGCAGCTCAATGTTTATGGTAAATGAAGTGTGGTGATTTAGGAGTGATGAATTGTGGTAAATTTCTTGATATATTCAAGAAGTTAGTCCTTTCCCAAGTTCATATGAATGATCATTTGAAGGATCTTTAGGAGGTTCAATTGAAAAAAGAATATGTGAGCATATTTGGTAATCATTTTTTGGACTTGATTAATTGGTTTCCTCATTTTCTACTTATGTAGAGAGGATGAGTGAATCATATTGAATTGACATCGAGGGTACAAATTCTATTGTACGTCATGCCTTTTCAACTACCATCATGGGAAGTGGTAAGATATCAAGCATAGATAATAGAGTAAGGGTTATCTATAAATAATGGTTCTAGTGAATATCTCTCTAGAATGATTGGAATTATATGGTTTAATACCTAGGGTTTCACATCTAAAAATTCAAGGAGGAATAGAGTTAAGTGATCAAATAAATATACAACGAGTCTTAGTGCTTTGGGATTGAGTATCTTAAGGTTTCCTATGTCTACATAGATAATCTATTTTTTGATGTAATACTATAGGTAAAAGTTAGTATGGTCTTATCAAGATTCATCATGTAGCCCATAATTTTGTAGAGAGTTAGTATATTGGAGATATATTGGTTTATTTCTACTCCTTCCATTGAATCCTTGTAATTAATTTTTAAAAAAATGAAACTGTGTTGAATGATTTGAAAATTTTCATTATAAATATTTTCATGAAAATTTCTAGAAAATCCCATTCCAAGTCAAATGATATGTTTTAAATAAGTTGGAAATTTTTTATTAGGTTGTAAACATATTTAAACCTATAACACCCCGAAATTCTAAAGTACAAATTTTTAGTCAATAACTTATATGAAACACATGACCAAGCGCATAAGGGAATATAATATCCTAAGACTCTACTATATATTTAATATTTTAAATAAATTCAATAAATGATATAGCTTTTAATTCATGAAACAATGAGTTATCTTTCATTACATGAAAAATTGACCTTCCTTGATAGCGTGTGTTACACAGAAGATCGACCTTCCTCGATAGCTTGTGTTACATGCTTGATCAAGTGTCACAAAAAAACATTATATTATTAAAATATTATTATTTAATATTATATGATATAAAATTTCCATTATGTTAGCTGTTATGAATAGTATTAACTAAATTTATGAAAATTTATGGTTTATATAAATATAAAATTAATTCCTTGGTTACTAAGTACTGATAAACTAAAATAAGAACCAATTGGATATAAAAAGAAATATTATTATTCTTATGCTTACAAATGAGTTTTTTCTTAATAAAAATAATTAATTAAAATTAGTGAATTATTTTAATGAAATATATTTGATATATATCCAATAAAATATTTTTTATATTCATGCATGATGTTTGATATGCATAAGATAAGAACAAACCCTACTTTACACATAAAAACCTATATTTTTATAAAGGCTATTTTACTGCCTTTTAATGGTGAACCCATTTTAAATATTAATTTTGAAATATTAATTGCTTTAGTATATCAAAATAAAATTAATATTTTAAATAGAAAAATAATAATTATCTTAAGGTGATTTTTTATATTTTTCTGAAACATTTAATTTTTTAACAAATTGTTAAAATACAAAATTTTAGTTCAAAACTACCTTTTCATATAATTTTTTATAAGGATAAATTATAGGTTTAATTGGTTTTAAAGTTTAATTATATAATATTTTTATCAATTAATAAAATTTATGTCATTGGAATCAATTTCACTTTGAAATTGATTATAAAAACATAACAAACATTCTAACGTTTTACATTTAAAAATCTGCATTGTCATCTCTCATATTGAATGCATTTTAAATTAATTTCTGAAAATTATTTGAATTTAATTTGAAAAAATGGATTCCATATTTTTAATAATTATAATTTATAATGTCTAATAATACCATATTTTTTGATCAAAAATAATAGTGGAAGTGATTAAAAGTATTTATAATTACTAAGGTAAAATGAAGATTAATGAAAGTCTAAACCTTTAACAAAGGGGCCCAAATGACCTATAAACTTGAAAAAAACAAATATTATCGCCATAATTAATCCATGAAGCTTAAATTATTGTGTTTTTTTGTTTCTCATGATTTTTTAGTTAAAATGTGGGTGCACCTACCTTCTTTTCAAAAATACAAAGTGAGCCCTTTTCCTCCCTTATAAAAGTCACCACCTCTCCCCATTACTCACACCTCTCAAACCACTTAGGTTCGGACAAGATATTCTCATATATATTCCAAAAATACTACCCTATAACTTCAACCCTACATTTTGAAAAAAAATCGTTCCAATAATGCCATTTGGTACAAACCAAAAGTACTTACCCGATTAAGAGGTAACGTCTGATCACAAAATTTTTAATTTTATTTCCATTCTCCAACCCCTCATCTATTATTACTCTATTATTGTATAAAAACTCCAAAATAATAAATATACTTGTTTTTATTTTATTCTAAGAGTTCAAACTAAACTTACACACACTTATATCTAATGAGAAATGAACATATTGTTTTTGTGGACGGAGAACTACTCCCTTATGAAACAATGATTGTTCATTTTTCCTTTATCGACATTCATGGTTGGCCATTATGATAGAATATATATTTATTTATGATATATATGATATTTATTATGTATTTATACTTATTTAATCCTTTATTAAAACATACCTTTAATACTTTCTATTTTACATTAACACGATAACATCGTTTGAGGAAGTGTGGACTACCACCCCTTCAAAGCGACGTGATTCGTTCACAAGATCCATGAAATATATAAAGGATGATTATAATTAAACATAAATGAAATAAAACACTATATATGATATTTATGACCTAATTACCTTTATGTAAATAATATATATATATATATATACCATTTTAATTATTAACCTTTCACACACACTTAAAAAGTGATAATGTCTTTCGTGGACATGTGGACTACCGCCTTCTCAAAACGATATGATTCCATTTAAATGATAAGAATTACATATATAAAATTATATTTTTTATTTATTATATAATTATCATTATGTAAATATATAATGTTACTTAAATTATTCTTGTAATTATCATTGAAAAATGGGAATGTTACTCATGCGTACATACGATCTACCATCAGCATGATTGTAACATTGGTTCATTTTTCATATGCATATTTAATGATTTATTTTTAAAGTATAATTAATGTAGAGATATGATAATTAATTCATTATTATTATTCTTTAGATGTCATATAATGACCTCTATTACCATAGTTGACCTAAGAAAGTTGTTTTTTACACATAAACTAAATTTTTTTAAAACACCTGATGTAGACATAATTGTTTGAATAGTTGTATAAAACATCGTAAAAAGTGAAATAAAACTAATGATTAACATGAATAATTATCTCAAGAAATTATATAATTAACCTAAGTTAATTATATTATAAGTTAAAGTATGTTCACTCAAAATTAAACTCAAGGTAAGATATTTCGTCTCAATTTACATTCCATTGATACTTATTTGTTGTTACGCACTTAATTTTTTTATATGGTGTTTATAATTCAATTTTAAATGTTATATCATGAAAATATTTATTCTCATGATATTATAAGTTTCATTTAATTTTATTCATTCCTAGATATTAAGATTCAAATATATTAAAGTGGTATGGAAAATTTTGGATTGTCTAAATATTATTCTCATCAAGAAAGTTTTTATTGATTATATTTGTAATATCACGTCCTTTTTTAATTGTTAAATATCTATTGAAGAAATCAATTTTTTTTGTGAACCTAATTTTATATACATGTGGAAAATTCTTCCACTTTGTCATATAATATCATGATTCATTAATTATTAATGATTCTTTGAGTTTCAATTTGAATTATTTCATCTAAGTGTATTTGAGTTAAAATTTACTAGGTGAAAAAGAGATTTAATGACCCAATTTATCTTCATTAGACTATATTACTTCCTCATTTTCATTAATATTCTATGATTATGCATATAATGAAATTGAATACCTATATATGTATTTACTTTTATATATGTGTATTTATAGTTGATACACATAATATACCCATTGATTGATTCTCACCACAACATTATAATCCTTTTAAGGGGTTACTTTAAAATCTCATTTTGTTTGAGATTTTTTACACATAAACATCCATTATAGAAAATGTTTTGATCATTGTCTAATAAAACCAAAAATTTTGTTCTCCTCGGGTTATTCATGACCTTTCTTAAATGACAGTACAATTTTTATACTCTTTGTTAATTAAAATGTTTTATAAAACATTTTTTTATAGAAAACTAGACTTTATTTATCTATTTAGTCCAAGAACCTATTTTTGTCTGAAAACCATGTTTTATTAAAATATTTTCAAAAATGTTTTTAAAATGATTTTGTAAATAACTTTTTACACCTTTTTTCTTTTACCAATGTTTTCAAATGAATATTCTTATCATTTTATAAACATGGAATTTTTCTAACCTTTAACCATGGAAAAGGAATGTTCTTTTTACCTTGTACGACTTATACGGATTTAGCTGCCTTCATTTATTTGGAGCTTTATTTTAATGTTTAAAATGATTATTTTTAATGAAAACATTTTCAAAATAGATTTTCAAACAAAATAATTTTCAAAATGTTTTTCATAATGAAAGGATATTTTCCTCAAGAATGTTTTTTATAATACATTTTTATAGTATTTCTATTCATTACAGAAAACAACCCTTATTTTTACTCCATTTGGGATATGTTGTATTGATTCCATCCTATTTAATCCTATAGATGGTTTTTGATTTATTTAGAAAAGGATAATATTTACATTCACTTCCTTGATTAATTTGTTAGTAACCTTGAAATATTCATACTCATATGATTATTGAACATTGAATTTCCCGTAAATTATCCATTTAATTTATCATGGATATTAATATTTCCTAAATGATATACCTATTTACATACGACATATACTTTGATTATTATATTATTATTTGGGTAAATATTGACAAAAATGTATTATTTTTTCAATACATATATTTGATGAGGCATATTTTTTATTAATTAAATTGATTACTTGATATGAATAATGCCTTGGACATGAAATGAAGGGTGGAGCTCAGACTTTATATAGCTCCTCGATGAATCTATAGGTTCTTATGAGACAAATAAGTTTCATAAATTAAATGAGTTTCTACTTGTAGTTTTAAATTTTCTAAAGGATGTATCTTTATAGTATAGGTTTTAATGTGCCTGATATATGATTTCCAATAATTAATCATTGCTTTCATTTGGATTCATTATTTAATATCCATGAGATTTTCACAGATAAAATATATGGATGAATTGCATTTTTATTTTATTGATTAAATGGATTGTGTTTTTAGTTTCTTACCTTTCCATATTTATTTTTCTATATCAAGATATTTGAATGTATTTCTATTTATTACCTTGACATATTGATTTTTCCTTACCTAGTTATTTTAATGATATATGTTTTTAGTTATAACCTTGAAATTCTATTTATGACCTTACATTTTTTATTGATTACATGGAATGTGTGTTCATTTATTTACCTTTTCATATTGAATTTTCTCATTGATTCATTATTTATTCCACTATAATTTACCCTTACTGAGTATTTGAGCTAAAATTTATTACATTTCTTTCCCTAGTAATCCTAGAAGTGTAATATGAATGATATGCATGGATTTAATATATTATTTGGAGCTATAGTCAAAGTTATTTATTTTGAAATATTTTTTTTAATTAGTGTATCCATTTGTAATAAAAGTCTCATTTATATATCTAGTTTACTAATGCTACTAAAATCCTTTGTCCCTTAAAATTTAATTCATTGTAATCATGCTAATATATTAGTAGAATACATTATCTCTTGGCTATCTCAGGTCAGTTTTTTATAGTTGGTATCAGCGGGAGGTTTAGCAGCAGCCTTGGGAACTAGATTTAAGAAAACATAGATTAGAGAACGTAACCATAAGGTATAATTTTTGGATATGTATAGAAGAACATCCTAGAAATTTTTTAAGGTAGATATTATGCAGGTATTCCTAGTAATACATCCCTATCTGGATAATAAAAATAGATTTGGTTCTAGAACATATGTACCTAAGAGTAACAACTCCAACAAGGTGTTTTGAGCCTGACATGGGGTAACCTAGTACATGAAAATGAGCCTTACTGTGCACCTGGGTTGACACTACTAGGGCTATGCTTAGGATAATTCACATTTTCTTTATAATGCACTAAGAATGATTTTTATAATGAAGAATATGGGTTAAAACTAAAGTGTTTTAGATTAAAGACTAGGTTTCATGATTAAGAAATTCTATAAATGATATTATGGGTAAACCCTAGACCAAGTTAGGACACATGTGAAAAGTAAATGGATAAAGTATTTATGTATTGAGTTTTTATTCCAAACTATAGTTAAAATGTTATTTAGTTATTAAACTTATATCAAGGATGTTCATCAAATTTATTTTTAAAATTTTATTAATTTTGTTTTATTGGGTGACAACCAATCAAATCTATCAAAGTCGCGGGTCTTGAACCCATGATTGAAGGACGATAAAGGTTCCACACCATCCATTGACCTATGAAATGTCCTGGTTAATATTTCATTATTTTTAGTTAAAAAATTTTATGGATAAATATTAATGATAAACTAGTAGTATTACTATTTGGTTTAGAGATTAATGTCTTAACCATAATGGTTTTGGAAGATAGTTAAGGACTATAGTCAGACTTTTCACTCTTCTATAAAACTTATGATCCTTTAAATGGTTATTTTAGTGCTTCATGCATATAAAAAATTCATTATTGGTAATTAATTTATGGGATTAAAAAGGATGAATTATAATTTTATCGAAGCACAACTATAAGTTATGATTTTTCATATGAAACTGAAACCTATCGTGTAAGAATATTTCCTTATATTCATGGTTAGTAAAACAATTACCCAACATTAAGAAAATGACTTAGAAATAAAATATTGTCATAATACATTAATTTATATTGAATTTATTGTCTTCTAAATCATAAAATATTTTTGGATTTGAGGCCCTCAACTTTCTATTGATCAATCACTTGTTTGCGATTAATGAACTCAATAACACCCTATACATATTTATGATTTTCCTCCAAGTATGTATCTCTACTTTCTAATGATGTTATCCTACTTAGAGACCATGTTATATGTTATTACATGTGACCCATGTACTTACCATTCTCTCTTTTCTAGAAGATGTTTTATGAACCCTTCACACGATGTGATATTTCAATATAAGAAACATCAAACAATCTATTACCAAGATTGAGTTTAAATTGTGAGGAATCGATTTAATTATGGTGGGGAGAATTTAACACCCACAAATTCTAAAGTAAAACTTTATATTCTATAACATCTATGACACACTTCACCAAACATGTAAGGGAATATAATATCCTGAGACTCTACTATATATTTATTCTTTAAATAAATTCAATACATGATATAGATTTTAATGAAATAAACACTGAGTTATATTGAATTAAATGCAAGATAAACCTTCTTTTATATTATTAATTACATGCAATAATGACCTTCCCCGATAACTTGAGTTACATGAAAGATCGATTTTCACTAAATAAAAATGTATTATAAAAATGTATTATAAAAATGTTATTATTTAATATAGTATGATATAAACAAGCTATTATGTTCATAGTTATGAATAGTATTAACTAAATGATAAAAATTTCTGTTTTATATAAATATCAAATGAATTCACTATTCACCAATTACTGAGAAGCGAAAATAAGATCTGATTGGATATAATAAGCAATATTATTATTTTAAGCTTCTAAAGGAGTTTTGTCTTAATAAACACAATTAATGAAAATTAGTGAATTATTTTAATGAAATATATATTCTATAAATTCAATAAAATATTTTTTATGTCCATCCATTAGGTTTTATATTCATATGATAAGAACAAACCCTACTTTACACATAAAAACCAATATTATTATAAAGGCAATTTTACCGCCTTTTAATAGAGAACATAGTTTAAATCTGAATTTTGAAAATTTAATTGATTTAATATTTCATAATAAAATTTATATTTTAAGCATAAACATAGGAATTATTTTATGGGGAATTTTTGATATTTTTCAGAAACATTTCATTTTGTAACGAATAGTTAAAATAGTAAATTTTAGTTCAAAACAACTTTTTAATCTAATTTATTTATAAGGACAAATTATACTTTTAATTGGTTTTAAAGTTTAATTAGATCATATTTTTATCAATTAATAAAATTTATGTCATTTTTATCAATTCCAATTTTAAATTGATTATAAAAACATATCCAACATTCAGATGTTTTTACTTTAAAAACCTCCATTGTCATCCCTCTTGGGAGATGAATTTTAAATTCATTTATGCCACTTATATGATGTTAATTTTGAAAAATGGATTCTATATTTTGAATAAGAATAATTTAAAATGTATAGTAGGAAAATGTTTTATATCCAAAAGATTAGTGAAAGTGATTAAAATTAATGACAATTATTTAGGTAAAATTAAGCTTAATAATGGACTAAACCTTTAACCTAGGTTCCCAAATGACCGATTAACTTGTAAAAAACCCATTGTATGGAAATAATTCGGAAATAAACCTCAAATTATTGATTTTGGTTTGTTTTTCAATAATTGTTTAGGTAAAAACGTTGGTACACCTAACTTCTTTAAAAAAATACCAAGTGAATCATTTTCTTTCCTTATAAAAGGCTACTACCTCCCCCCATTACCCACACCTCTCAAAACACATAGATTATACCAATATATAACAATATAGCTTCCAAAAATCCCTCCCATTGACTTTGAAGCCTTCCATTGGGCCTAAATCCTTCTGCATAATCCTTTTGGTAAAAACTGAAAGTAGTTACCCAATTAAGAGGTAATGTCTTCTCTCAAGTTTTTTAATTTTATTTCCATTATCTATTACCTCATATATTACTATTTTATTATTTGAATAAAATAGTATCATAAATTTAAAAATATGTTTTTATGCTAATATTTTTTCCTACACTTATACACACTTCCATATAATGGGTATCAAACATACAGTTTCTGTGTACGAAGAACTACTGCCTCAGGAAATAATGATTGTTCATTTATCCTTTACCAAATTTTATGGTTTTCCATTTTAATGGAAAATATTTTAATATATGATATATAATATATTAATTATGTATTTAAACTTATTTAATAATTTTATAACACATAAATTTAATACTTTCAATTTTCCATTAATACGATAACATCATTTGAGGTGTGTAGACTACCGCCCCTCAAAGCGATGTGACTCATTCACACAATACATGGAATGTATAAAGGATGATTATAATTAAACATAGGTGACATAAAAAACATAAATATTATATTAATTATATAATTAAATTTCTAGATATATATATATATATAAACATACCATTTTAATTATTACCCTTTCATACACACTTAAAAATTGATAACATTATTCATGGATGTGTGGACTACCGTCTCTTCGATACGATGTGGTTGCTTTTACATCACGATAATTATATATATAAGTATATTTATTATTTATTATATAATGATAATTATATAATTAAATAGTGTTACTTACGTTCTTTCCATAACGATCATTGAGAAATTATAATGTTACTCATACGTATGTACGACCTACTGTCTAAATGATTGTAACATTGGTTCATTTTTCATAACCATATTTAATGATTGATTTTATAAGTAAAATTAATGTTCAATTGTGATAATTATCACACGATTAATATTCTGTATATGTTATATAATGACCCTGTTGACCATAATTGATGTACCAAAGTATTTTTTTACACATAAACTGAATTTTTTCCAAACACCCAAAGTAAACATAATTTTTTATGTAGTTTTATATGAAATAGTAAAAAGTGAAATAAAATTTATGATAAACATGAAAAATATTGTGATGTAAGTATAAAATTAACACAATTTTATTATAAATTAAGTGAAAATATTTTCACCCAAAAGAAAACTCAATGTAAGATATTTCGTCTCAATTTATATTCCATTGATTCTTATTTGTTGTTATGAACCTAGTTTATTTTTTATGGAATTTATACTACAATTTAATTTTTTTATCGTAGAACTCATTATTATTATGATATTATATGTTTGATTTAATATTATTACTTCATAGAGATTATAACTCAAACGTTTCAACGTTGGATGTGATACTTTAGAATGTTTAAAGATTATTCTCCTCAAGAATGTTTGTATTGAATATCTTTGTAATCTCACTTCATTTTGTGATTGTTAACTCTATCTTAAAATAATCACATTATTATTGTGAACTTAATTTATTATATATAGGGAATATACTACCACTTTTTCATATAATATCATGATTCATTAATTCTTCATGATACTTTGAGTTTTGATTTAAATTATTTTATCTAATGGGACTTGATTTTAAAGTTACCAAGTGGAAAAGAGATTTCATAACCCTATTTATTGTCATTTTTTATATTAATTCGACACTGTCATTAATAATAAATGATTATGTGTATATTGTCTCTCACTATCTATGGATATATTTCCTCTTCTATATGTGGATTTATAGTTGATACACATAATCTACTCATTTATTTATTCTCACTACAACATTATAATCTTTTCAAGGGTTTACTTTACAATCTCATTTTGTTTGGGATTATTTACTCTTAAATTTACATGAGAGGAAATTATTTGATCATTTTATAATAAACCCTGTAATTTTATTATCCTATGGTTATTCAGGAACTTTTTTATGTGATAGTACCATTTTTACAATCTTTGGTACTCAGAATGTTTTACAAAATGTTCTTTAGAAAACCTGAATTTATTTCTCTCTATAGTTAGAGAACTTGTTTTCTTCTAAAAAAACATGATTTCTTAACATGTTTTAATTTTTTAAAAATTATTTGGTAAATAAATTTTTACCCTTTTTTATTTTACCAATGTTTTCAAAGGAATATTCTATTTTATTTTTAAACAAGTAATTTATCTAAACTTTAATCATGTAAAAGGAATGTCCTTTTTACCCCATACAACATGTACAGATTTACAGACCTTCATTTATTTGAAGTTTGATTGTCATTATTAAAATGATTATTTTAAAATAAAATATTTTCAAATGCGATTTTTTAAGAAATGGGTTTTAAAATGTTTTTTTCGTAATAATAGAATATTTTACTCAAGAATATTTTTAAAATATAATTTTATAATATTTCTATTAATTAATGAAAAAAACCCTTATTTTTACTCTACTTGGGTTATGTTGTATTTATTCGATAATATTTCTTTCTCAGGATGGTTTTTGATTTATTTTTCCAAGATTAGTATTAATATTCACTTACCTGATTCATTTTTCCCCATTTAAATATTAAATCTTCTATGATCATTGAACATTTAATTTCCCTTAAAGTATCCATTTCATTTATCATGAATATTACTATTTTCTAAACTGTATACCTCTTTATATATCATGTCTACTTTGATAGATGTTTGATTTTTTGGGGAAATATTGATAAATCTATATTCTTTATTAACTATGGATATTTGATAAGGCATTTTATTTATTAATTTAATAGATTAGTCAATACGAAGAATGCTTTGGACATGAAATGAAGGATGGGGCTCAGACTTTTTATCGTTCCTTGATGAATTGATAGGTTTTCATGGGAAAAATAAGTTTCACAAATTAAATAAGTTTATATTAATAGTTTTAGACTATTTAGAGGATGGATATTGATAGTATAGGTTTTCATGTGCCTAATACATGACGTACAATAATTAATCATTTCCTTAATTTTGATTCATTATTTATTATCCGTGATATTTTCACATGATAAAATCTTGGGATGCATTTATTTCATAGTTTATTGATTAAATGGAATGTGTTTTCAGTTTTTTACCTTTCCATATTTATCTTTCCTTATTGAGTTATTTGAATGGAAAGTGTTTCTATTTATTAACATTTCATATTGATTTTACCTTAACTATATATTTGAATAGAATTTGTTTATAGTTATTACCAATATATATTTTTTATGGACTTCCATTCACTTTATTGATTACATGGCATGCGGGTACAGTTATTTATCTTTCCATATTGACTATTTACATTGATTCATTATTGCCTCTACTATACGTTACCCTCACTGAGCATTTTAGCTCACCCTTATTATGTTTCATTCTATAGAAATCCAAGAAGAATACTATGAAAAATATGTAGGTATTTTCTAGGTGGATTAGAGTTATCCTAGAAGTTATTTATTTATAAATAAAAAAAATTTGTAATTAGTGTATTCATTTGTATTAAAAGTATCTTATATGTATCTGATTTACCAAGACTACTAAACTCTTTAGTCATTCAGGATTCTATTTCTAGTAATTGTTTCAAATTAATTGTATCAGACATTGGATCTGAGCTATCTGGGTTTTCATTTCTACAAAAACTAGTTACAGTGGAAGGAGTAGTTGAAAAAATTAAGTAATGAGGAAGGAGGATGGTTCCACTTTGGCTTCATTTGGTGGTGGTTCTCCATTTTAGAGGTATCTCCAGTATCTGTGATGGGTTTTCAGAGATGTTTTGTGGGAGGATGTTTTTTTGGATCTTATTAAGGCTATTGGTTGTCAGTTGTTTCTTTTTTAGAGGTGTTTTAGAGGGAGTGTTTTAGTGAAATTTTTCTTTCTCTTGTGGTTTGGTTTTGATTCACATGTATGATAATAATTTGAGAGGTATTTGATGCAATAGTCCATGCCACTTTGGTCCATTACTTTGTGGGTTTTAGGTGATATAGGATTTGATATAATATTCAAGGGTGAAGAGAAGATCTTGGAGTTAAGGTTCTATCTAGATAAATTACTTATATCATGGTAGTGTTCCTTATAACATGGACATATTATTTGTGGGGTGGGATTTTGGTCTATGGTGTGATAACCTATTGGGTTCAATCTTGGGTTCTCTTTCAAAATAGAGACGGTTGAGGGGTGGTGTTAGGTTTCAGTATAGTGATGGGTAGGAATAGTGTTTGTGGAGGTGTTAAGAGATCAATTATGACATGAAACCTAGGAAGTGTAGTTTTGTTGGTTCTTTCTATTTCGATATTACTACAATGTGGGGGTAAGCTGCAGTGTAGAGTCCTACAAAGATGCGTTTTGGTGATTCCATCTCTTTGAATGTTGTTTCACCACGGATCTTAGTATGTGGGATGGTCTATATTTAAGAGTAGAGTCTTGTGTCATAGTGGTTCCCCTACAACATGGAATATTTTATGGGTTTATAGGATCAATTTCATGGACCATTCTATATTTCTTGGATTTGGTTTTCATTATCCCTATTGTGGCATTGTTATCTTCATTGCACCATGGAATCTTCTCCACTTTATCATGTTTCAGTGTGGTTTAGGGTGTTTCACCATGATCTTTTGTTTTGAAATATAGGTATAAATTCCCAATCCATTTCAAACTCTATATTTAATCCATTTATTACCTTTACTCTTTGATGAGAATGGTTTGTCCTTTAGAGTTAATTCAACTCCCTTTAAATGGATTTTATCCTCATCTTCAAGAGATTTGTATTTGGAAATCATCAGTGAATTTCTTCCCTTACCTCCATAATTTTATTCCTTGTTATTCTGTTGTCCTTCATCTAAATATGGTTCTAGTTGTGGGAATAACTAGTTTGGGTGATGTTATGGATAGTGGTTGATGATATATGGTATCTTCTTGTTTGTTGAACGTTCTATGGTGTGATTCTGGACTTATGGGTGTACTCTCTTCACCTCATCTTCAGTAGTGGTTTGCGATCCATCGGTTGAGGTATGTGATCTAGAGACTTATATTATATATTTTGGAATTAATATTCATTAATATGATTATTATGATTTCACCCATTTATATATTTTTTAATTTAAAATGTTCTTTTGGTTACAGGAAAGAGGAGAACACATAGAAAACATAACCTTTTTGAATATTTGAATTTAATAGAGATAATTAATCGAGTATTAAGAATTGGGTGTGAGTTATGATTTCTATATTATTGTGATTTATTTATTTCTATAATTTATTTTTTTGTGGATTTTTGTTTTTCTTCTATTAAAACCATGAAATCTTTGTAAATGGATGAATTACATAAAAAAGGTAATACTGAAAAAATTATTGAATCCAAAACATGGAAGATATATAGATATTTTTTTGAGGTTTAATACTTTTATTGTTTACATGTTAACTTATCATAAATTGGGAGTATAAATTTGGATTTATTTAATTAAATACTATTATTTTTTAGGGTGTTTATTTTTTGTTTTTTTATTATTTTTTTGATTAACTTCTTTATAGGTTAATGAGACAATGAGATCGGGGTTGAGAATATAAATTATATGAGTTGGAACTGGAAATGAAGTATTTTATTAATTTAAATAGAAAAAGTTGAAAATCAATAATGTGGTATATTAAAAATATTTTAATGATTAAACATGTGAATATGGATATTCCATGTAATAGTGGAGGGATTCATGGATTAAAATGGTATGTGAAATAGTTAATGAGAAGCATGAATATTTTATTGTATTGTGGAATTTTATGAGGTATGTTTGTTTTATTTTATGATGATATACTTTTTTGGAATATCTTATTAATGAGTTATTACTATAATAAGTTGACGTTACTGTGGAGGCAGTTTTTGGGAAGCGATGTAAAAAAATGGGGTTGATGTGGAGGAATTTATATGGGATATAATTGCGCAATGTCAGCATATTAACATTATATATAATGGATTGAGATTATAATTATGATAAATACTAGAGGATTCAGTTGGGTGGAAATGATAAGGATACATAGTGGGGGATCATGCATTATTGTGGGAGGGTACTGATTTGACGCTCTACATGTTCATGATTCCTTAATGTAGATAATGGGATTGTATTGGTGGTGGTGTTCACAGAAAGAATATGGATAAATGATAATTTACTCAGTGTTTACATTACCCTGCCGATGGATGGGTGGGAAGTGGTGTACTTATGGTGATTGTAGTGATAGGGTTGAAGATGTGTGATGATGTGGACATAGATATATGGAGATGTGATGATATGGTTTCCGATTTATGGAATGATGGTTGATGATATTTTGTTGGTGTAGATTCATACTCAAATACCAGGGATAATGTAGAGGTGATTGTAGATGATTATAATAAATCTAAGTGGTAGAACCCCTGAGTTGATTGGTTGGAGCCAAGATGAATATATTTCAATTATGAGGTTGTTATAGTATGTTGATTGTTTTGATGCTGACTATGGTGATAGCTGTAATTTGAGGATATTGGACATAGTAAGGGGACTTTCATCTTTAATGATGAGTTGGTTAATTTGGTGACCATGAAGCCTTGGTGATGGTGTTTCTTATACATTTTTTAATAGTTTATAGTCATGTATTTTAATTATTTTTGTTGGATTATATATATATATTTGTTTTTATGAACACTTAGTAGATTTTACTCCTCCATATTCATGCATATTTATTTCACACATATGTTGATTTATGTTGAGGGAAGGTCCTTTTGAGTACTCCAAAGTGCTCAACCCACCAAAGTTTGCTAGTGTTTGCAGGATGGATCAACAGAGTAGGGAACTACTATTCAAGGAGTTGGGGTGGATCATAAGTGTTTGAATCGCATAATTTTGGATATAACACATTTTTTTCATATAGTTTCATTTGGTATGGGAAAATTCTATCCTTTTTATTTATTATATGGACTTGAATTGGAGGTTGTTTTAATATTAATTCCTAGTAATTAAGAGGGTAATGCCTCTTAATTTATTGTTTTTATACAATCAGTGTTAGTCACCAAACTGTGGCATATTTGAGGAAATGTTCTAAAGTCATTATATACCTTCATTCATTATATTACTAGGAGGTGTAATTTTGTATTGATGGTACATGATAGTTTTTGGGTTCTAAATCCTTGTAGTTTTGATTTGTAAGGTGTGTGATCTCCTCTTCGGAACCGCATCTCTATGTATTTGAGTGTTTTTCTTTATTTGTGACTGTTCTAGGTAGGTGTTTCCATGCTCTTTAAATTTTATTAAGAAACCATGTTTTCTTTAGTTTTCATTAAATATATTCTACCGCAGTCATAAGATATATATTTTTGATTAAATTAATTAAAGTTATTTAAAGTTGAATCAATATTCAAAATAGTTTTCTTGAAATGATACGATGTGTTTCAAAGTTGTTTTTTGGGAATTCACTTTAAATATAATTGGGTGAATGTTTCCAATTATATTAATTCAATTTATTATTTTTTCATGATTGTGATTATTTTATAATGAGTTAATGGAATTATAATTTATTTTTTCTGATTCTTATAACCCACTTTGGTTTCAATGAAAATGTTCCTTCTTTACTTTAAAAATGTGTTTTCAAATGTGATAAAGATTCAATTAGACTTCCAATAAAAGATATATATATATATATATGTGTGTGTATTTATGTATATTGAAATCCATGTATGAATGTTTGTGTATATACATATTTACGTATTTATATATAAACATGTATGTGTGTTTCCCTAATTATATAAATATTTACAAAGATTCACATTTACCTACTAAACATTACATATATATCAATATTATTATTTTTATTAGTTTTTAAACTAAAGACCCTCTTAGAAATTTAAAAAGGTAATATAGGATGTTATAAAATTGGTCTTGTGTGATGTTGGTGGTATATGCGATTCACAGGTGTTTAAATGATTTATCACATCCCTTAACATGAAATATGGGAACCCAGAAGTACCTAAGTAGGATGAATTGGGAAAGTATGCTAGGAAAAAACTTTCATCCATAGCCTTTGGTCAATGACACACAAATATCTAAATAGATTAATTATTTGGATGTGGTTACTATATGGACATTGGATTCATCCTTCCTAGTGGATCAAGAACAAGAAAAATTATGTTAGGTTCGATCACTGAGATAGTATAAGGATTTTGGGATTCGCCTGACTTTAGCTACCTTAGGGTCTTCACAAGGTTCTTTTTTGAGATAATTATTTACATATTATATGTCTTATGTTTTATGTTTTATATGCCTTACTTAAACTTTATCTTCTTACCTTCTCCCATTTCTGTATTATTCATTCCACTCATGGTCTCATTTTTCATGTTTTATTATTCTTATTTTCATTGATTGTTCAAAATGTATTGATCACTAAACTTATTTTCATGAATAACTGATTTTATTTTTTTAGGTAATATATTTTCATTATCTTAGTTGGGTGATTATTATTTTATTCTGTATTTCTAAAATAATGTATTTTGAAATGGTTCTTGAGAGATATGTTGCAAAAAATGGATTAATAAAGAAATAAATAGTTTTATTTTTGAGAAATGGTTAGTTTTCAAACACTCTTGGACTTTTTTTCTTAAAGAATTAGATTTTTTTAAAGTGCAATATTTCATACTTGAATTCATGGTCAATTTTTTCAAAGGATAACACACAGACTCTATGGTGATTACCTATTTGGATATTTGCTTATACCCTAATTACACTACTCAATGTTCATAGAAAAAGTGGTTTTCTTACATTCAAGATTGATTATAAAGAGATCCACATCATGGAATCATTTTCTAGATCACTCTGAAAGTAGGTTCCCAGGATATTAGATGAGATTGAACTTGGGAAACATTGAGATCTTGATCTGGATATGTCAGTTTTATCTATATTCCTTATCATTTCATCCAAATAGGCTACCTTGGATTCCATTATCTGTTTTTAATTTTATTATTTCATTTATGGAGGTGTTTATATAAATAGAATTTTTGATATTGAATTAAAGGGGTTATTGTGTGTGAGGGAGTTGGAGTTGAGTTATGGGGTAAATTTATATATTTTTATGCTTATTATTTTATTTATGTTTTACTTGAAAATTCTTATTTTAATTTTCTTGGGTTTCCAATGTATTGATGTGTCATGCTATAATTTTGGTAAAAACCCACTTCTAGTTTAATTTATTTTCTTTTTAGGTGAAATAATTTCCAATGAGTATAATCTTGATGCCTTGTAACTAGTCTCTAGCATGGGGGTTTTGGAACGCCCCTTAAGTTATGTCTCAAGTTGGCTGAGGTTCATGATTTCAGGGTGGTCAAGGATAGTTTAGGATAAAATGGTATCAAAGTTAAGTTTTTAAGAGGGTCTATGTTATTGAAGTGAATTTTTTATTTAGGATTTCTTGTAAATGGGGGATATGATCATTAAATCTCTAGATTTATGTCATGGGTGGGTGTATGCTCACAACCAATCATGATGAAACATGAGTTTCCATGGGAAGTTGGGATTAATTTTTTGAATTTGAGATTTTTCTTGATTTTTCTTGATGAATTATTGATTTGGTTTTTGATGTTTTAATTCTTGTGGGTTGTTTAATGAGTTATCATGATTTGGGTGAAATGTAGTGGAAAATGACGCCTTGATAGAATGCATAGACTAGAAAACCATGTGAATCCTATATAAAAGGTTCTAAGAAACTCTTAGCTATAGTAGCATGGTTGGAACACTATCTGTCAAACTATGTGGAAAAGCTATGAATGACCACTAGCCCCACCAAAGTTGTGTTTATTCTTGTATTTTTTTCCTTTTAAATTTATTTCAGTGTAAGTTCATTGTTATTTGGATTTTATTAAACTAGATTCTAGGTATATGTTGGTTTTATTTGGTATGATTTTATGACATCTTAAAATGGAATCCAATTATAAATAGTAAAAATTAAAATTTGATATGAATAATGGGGATTTTATTTCAAATAAATAGAAATGGATTTTGTGTTTTATAACACATACAATTATTTAAAAAATGAATATTTAAGGTTTTATAATATTTATAAATTGGTATTTCAGGAATTAATATTTTTGTTTTGTAATTTTAAATTATTTTTATCAATTTTTAATATTATAAAAATAATCATAGTGTATATAATGGTTTTAAACGAGAGATCTATGATTTTTTTAGATTAAATATTATTTAGGATGTGGTTGTTGTTTACCACCTTGATTTATTGTTTTGAAATGTAAATTATTCTAGTTGTAGTATTTTAAATTGTGTTCTATTTATGTGGAGGGTGTGAAAATCCTATTTTTATGAAACAAAAAAAGTAATCTTATGAAATGTTTTGGTTGTAAAGATAGGGTTTTGTGATTTTTTATGAAGGCATTTTTTATTTTTTTTCATGATGAGTTAAGTATTCATTTGGGTTTTCATTTCATGTCTCTCAAATATGACTCTCAGAAACATGTAGATTTTTTTGGGGCTTGTTGATTGTCCATTATGGGTTTATAATTGATTGAAATCTTAGTTTATTTAGGTTTGAGTATGTTTCATTGGGTCCCACATTTATTATTACTTGTATATTTTAATACATGTGGTTTATGAACTATACTCATAAGTGTGTATGTACTTATTGGGGGTTTCATGTGATGGGGGTTATGGTGAAATTTTAATTGGATTGAATCCACATGGGAAGCCTCAATTGAGTTTTCATAGAGACTATAGTGAGTTTTTTATTCTACTAGTTTTATTGGGTTCACTGGGTGTCACTATCTGGGGAGTGAGATCCCTATCACTCTCACATGACCCAAGGAGAGAGCACATGATGTCCCTGATGAATAATTTTATTCTTGAGGTACTATAGTCATGTATTTCCTTCTATTTATCCCACCTTGAACATTTTAATGAGTTTATAGTTCTCCAAGATGTGGATATAGATACGATGATTGAGGTTTATGTGGTGTTTAATTATTTTAAAATATAATTGAATCCCTTGGTGACTGAATTTGTTAGTTTTCTAGATATAGGTGAACCCCTCTATGATTATTCTACCATTACTTTAATATGTTTTATTTTGATAATAACCCTTGATATTATATCATATCTTGGGATTTTAATTTGTTTATAGAGAACTCATATGCTAGTGGAATTCTTAAATGGTGGGGAGACCCATTGTGGATCTCTATTCTTTAATATTTTCTAATAATCAGTAATGAATGAGTTTTTTTAGTAAATGAATTTATGTGTAGAGGTTTAAATTCATATTCTATTATGGTTCAGAGATAAATCCATAATTTGAATTTCATTCTAATTTGGGTCTCTTGTGCTGTCTTCCTTGAATTTAGTGACTTTTGGGGGGAAGAAAGCAGTATGGTGGAGAGAATTTTCACACCCTAACCAATAATTTCAAAATTATTTTATTTATTTATTTATTTATTATCTTTTGATCTTGTATAATATTTTTAGACCAATATTTTTTAAAATTTATAAAATTGTAAGGTTTTTTATTTCCACACAGTTAATATAAATGGTTAGGAAAGAGATACATTGATTGTGTGGATGAGTCTATAATTTTAATAGACCAATTATACAAAGTTCACACATGATTTTTTAAATCATGTTCCCAACCTGTGAAGGTACCCTAATTTATCCATGAAGGGGTTCACAACCCTTATTTATCCCTCTGGTTCTTGGAATTATTCGTTGTGATTTTGAGTGGAATCATTCTAGTTTAGTGTTTCTTTTTATCCTCTTCTTTCTTCATCTCCTACCATCACATTTTTCTAGCTTTCCCCTTGCTGGGTTATTCTCTAACTGAATCCTTGGTGGTTTTGGGGGTTCTAAAACCTTGTGGTTTCAATTTATTGGGTGTGTGATCTCATATCAGGATCCTCCTTTATATATATTTTATGGTTTCATGTCATCTTCTATTGTTCTCGATATCTGTTTCAGTGTGTTTCTATTTTTCTTAGCAGACCATGTTTTCTTGGGTTCTCCCAATATATTTTTCTCCAGAAATTATAAATTTTATATGTTTGATTAAATGATTGAAAGGTGGTTAAAGTCGAATTAGTATAAAAAATGGTTTGTTAGAAATTTTAATTTGTGCTTTGAATGTTTTTTGTTGGTAATTCACTTTATAGATATTTTAGTGAACATTTAAAAATATTTTAATGTAATTTATTGTTTTCAATGATATTTTTGATTTTATAATGATTTATAAACTTTTAATTCATTTTTTTTAAATTTGAAATGATAATTTTGTTTCAAAGAAAAGGATCATTCTTTAGTTAGAAAAGGTGTTTTTAAAAACGTGGATCTCACACCTTCTATGCGTTCGATTCTGGGGACCGTTTTGTACACTGTCGATCCAAGGAGACCTGCTGGAAAATGAGTCAAGTGGCATCCCCATGTCTCTGGACTCAAACTAAACACTGATGGGTCGTGTTTAACTAGATTCATGAGAGGGGGTGGTATAGTTCGTGATAGTAAAGGTTCGGTCATCCTCACATTTTCTACTTCATTCAGGCATGGAATTTCTCTACAGGCAGAATCCAATGCTTTGCTTGTCAACCAGGAAGTGTGCAATAGGAGGGATATTCACCTTTCTACGCTGGAAATAGACTCCCAGGTCCTCCTCAAGTCTCTTAAAGGGAATTCACCTACCCCATGGTCAATCATCTACCAAGTGTGAAAGAGTAGGAACCTAATTCATGATGACATGGATATAACTCATTTCTAGAGAGAGGGAAATAGGGTGGCCAACTTCCTCGCTTCCAAAGCTCCTATTTCTAATGGTCTGTCCTTCTTCAAAACGATTGGGTCCTTCCCTTATGATGGTGTAAGAATTGTTATTTGGGATGCTCTTGGTCTCCACTTTTATAGACCCCCATGACCCTTTTGTCCTTGGACCCCATTTATTCAAGGGTCCCTCTTTCCTTAATAAAAAGTCTTGTTGTGTGTGTAGTCTTGAAACCAAAGGCTCACTTAACACTTGAAAATGGTAAGATATGATGTTATGAAAATAGTATTGTGAAATTTTGGTGGTATATGTGATTAAAAGTTTTTGAAATGATTTATCACTTCCAATAACTAGAATAATGGAAACCTATGGGTACCTAGGTGGAATGATAAGGAAAAGTATGCTAGGAAAATTTCCATCCTACATGTCCTTTAGTATATGAATCAAAACATACTAAATAACTTGATGGTATGGATGTGGTTATCACCGGGACTCTTCCATCATATTTCCTAGTAGATTTTGAATGGGAATTGTTATGTATGGTTCAATCGCTAATATAGTATAGAGATCCATGATTTTCTATGACTTTAGCTACCTCAGGTTCTCTCCATGATGCTTCATTAAGATGTTTATTTTCATAGTGTGCCTCTTAAGTTTTATATGACATAATTTGACTTATACCACCTACTTTCTCCCACTTCTACTATATTATTTCTACAATTGGTCCATTATGTTATGTGATTTTATTCTTTGTTTTCTTTAATTGGTCCAAATTTATTAAGGCCTAACCTTATTTCCATGAATTATCTATTTTGTTTTATTTAGTATATGTATGTTCTATTTATTAATTAGGAGAGTAATATTTTGTTATATTTTTATAAAAATAAATATTTTGATATGCGTTTTGAGAGATATTTTTAAAAAATATGGATTTTGGATGAAATAAAATAGTAATGTTTTAAAGAAAAAGTTTGTTTTCATATATAAAAAGTATCTATGAGTCATTTTTAGAATTATTTTACTAAATAATTAGAAAAAAATATATTAATGTATAATATTTAAAACTAATATTCATGGTATCTTTGGTTAAATGAAAACTCACAGACTCTATGGAAATCACATACTTGGATTTTATGCCACACACTACTTACGCTACTCATTTTCTGTAAACCACATAGATCTTGTAAGTTGAGGCTTGATTATAAAGAGTATAATTTATTGAACTATTTTTCCAGATCAATCTCGATGTGTATTTCTTATATATTTGATACAGAGGGACCTTAGGTAACATGATGATATTTATTCAAGTATATTAGTTTTATCATTAAGACTTGGTAGTTTGAAAAAACAGTCTTCTATGGTTTTCACTATATTTATTTAATTTTTTTATTTCCCTTAAATATTGTTGTTTATGAATGTGATTTTATTAATGTTGAATTAAAGGGGATATTGTGTATGATAGAGTTGGTAGTGAGCTATGGGATTTATTTATATATATTTTATTAGTCCTATTAATTTTAATTTTTACTTGAAATATATTATTTATTTTTGAATATGAACTTAATGGTAAAATTCAACTGCTACATTAGTTTAATTTTTTTTGTGAAATTTCTCTAACATAGTGTTATCTTGATGTATTACTGCATGGATCTAGCACAAAGAGATTTGGAATTCCCCTTGGGTTATATCACAAGATGTATCAGGTGCTCAATTTAGGGTGGCTGGGGTTGGTTCATGAAAATCATGACAGTTGTGGTTATAAATTTTAGTCTCTTTATCCATGTCCAAAGTCAAGTACATGTATGTTGTGGAGGCTAGTGATGAGATGTTTTGGATAAAGATTTTTTTACATGATATTGAATTCAACAAGAATGGGTATGGGGTTTTTTGTGATATTCAAATTTCATTACAGTTGAACAAGAATACTATGTATCATTCATAGGTTAAGAAAATTGACATTCTTTACTATTGGATATGAAAAGTTCATTGATCAACAATAGTTGTGACTTGTAAAGATCCACATGAAGGAGAACACAATGGAAATTTTTAAAAAGGTTGTATCTTGGGAGATGTTATAATGTTGAATATAATCTAGTGTATAGTAGTTATATGGGAGAATTGAAGCATTTTCCAGCTATTGGTGTATGCATAAGTTATAATCTATTCATTGAATGAGATTAATGAATGAAATATTAGTGGAAATAAATGTATTGAATATATACAATGTGTTTTTAATTAAATATAATGTAACTAGAATGAATATATAAAGAGGACTTGCAGAAATTCTCTGAAACATCCTATTTATATCCAAATATATCAATGTCAATTTTAGATCCGTGGTAGCTCTAAGTGGGATAAAGAAAAGGGGGAGGGAGAAGGGTGATACTTTTATTTTTTTCTTTGTAAAATAAATAAAAAATTTAATACTTTTTTATTTTATTCCATTTTTATTAGTTAATCTTAATAAAATTTCATCAAGGATTATTCAATTCATTATTATGAATATAGAAACAATGGAATTTTCTATTTTCTGTCACCATTGATCAATTTTTTTCTATATAAGTCATGGTCATTCACTTTCTCTTCGAGTGTCAAAATTTCCTTTTATGCTTCTCGATCAACCACACTACTTGATACTTCATTATATGTTGTAGTAGTAAATGATGATAAATACATACCAAATAAATTTTATGTAATTAACCTAGATCCCATAATTTATACAATCCTTGGATTATCGATACCTAAAGTGATTTCAACAACATCATTTTGTGAAATTCATGATGATTATATGGGGTTTTCATTCTCGAGATTCTTTAATTCCAACCTATTAAAACAATAATATTAATAATGATTTTATAGTAACTAAACAAAATTAAATTTTAATTAAAATTACTTACTATAAGGTCTTTATTAGGTTCTTTTAATAAACTACTCTCTTGTTTCTGCTGAACACTAACCCACATCTCTATTCATCCAACTGGATGACCTAAATAATGGTCCTTTATAAAAAAATATATATACCACGTTAGAAAAAAAATTTATAATAAAATAATATAAATAATAATTAATAAAAAAATAATATATATTTTTTTCTTTTAAAACTCTCCTACCCAGCGACATGAGGAATGACTTGTCTATTATGATTTATTGTATTTTTTAGATCAATCAAAGAAAAAAATAATAAATTTTATTATAATTATAATTTTCTTATTTTTATGTTATTAAGTTAATATAAAATATGAAAATAACTCATGAGATACAACCTTATTAATATTAACAAACAACTCCCACAGTTCAGTAGTCATGACTTCTGGCACTTTCTCATACATCTACCCAATGCTTAAATAATCATCATTAAACTTGTTATATATTTTTCAATTAAAGTATCGCCATTTTTTGCCCAAATTTTGTTTTCTAAGAGTGTTAAATGTATTCACATACATCAAAATTAAGAAACCAAAAAAAAAAAAAAATAAACTTCATAAGTTTATTAATAATTTTACTCACACATTTTAAATTAGTCAGAATTAATATTTTATTGGTATTGCCTTTATTTTGTTTTCAAACACCTCATTAATCTAAGATATATAAATATTCCTAAAATCATTATAATTAATCATAAATTACACTATCTCACAAGAAATAAACCCAAGAATATTTCTATATATTCCGATATCATCATCAATATCCACCAAAAACTCATCAAATGGAATGATAATTTTAAATTTGTATAGGTCTAATAAATCTTGTTTTCATATTTTTATGTCTTATATTTTTATTTTTATTTATTTGAAAAATTCATTAAAATATAAAAAATATATATAGTTTTTCTACAATGATATATACACAAGTATTATTACCTGCCAATATACCCTATATGGACAAGTTACGAACTACTCCACCACCAGAGGTGCCTTAGATGATGTGTTACCAAAAATATCAGGGGTAGTTAGTGGTTCACTAAAAGTTTAAATTATTGTGGAATCACTCAGATCAACTAAAGTTGAATGTAAATTGGAGTGATCTAAGATAATGATATGCTAGGATCATGAAATTTTTTAGTTTTCAAAATTATTACAATTAAAATTGTTTAGGATATATTTAATGTACAAATAAATAAGATGTAATAGAATTATAAGATAGAGAATATATAACAATATATATATATATATATAATATTTATATATGTGAAATTGTAATATATTTTCTTTTTAAATTTATACATTAAATTATCTTCATCTTCATTTTTATCTTTATTGTAAAAAAGTATTGAAAATTATTAACCCTCAAATATAACACACTTAAAATTAAGTTTTAACAAATAATAAGAATGCTATCATCCTTAACACGCAACATAGAGATTTACATGAACATCGTTATAATATAAATATATTATTATTTAAATGTTACCATTATAACCGAGAAAATAAATTATCGATAAGAAGAGGAATAACCACATTATAGAAAATATGTATAACAGTTTTATATAATGGGAATTTATTGAGTAATTCATAATAAATAATTACTCAATTTTTAGTAATGTCTTTTTATGATGAAAAAATAATTTCTTAGAAAAAATTTATTTCATTTTGTGTATCGAAATTATAATGAATTTCTACCATTTTTAGAAATTTTATTTGATTAAATTAATATCATTTTGTAAAATTATTATGTAAATATTATGTTACAATATTTTTTTTATGGAAATATTTATTTTTAATTCAATAGTAAAATGTAAATATTTTTTTTGTAAAATAGTCATTTATTTTCATTAAATCAAGTAATTTAAAATGTAAATTATGTTTTGAATTTGATCATAAAATAACATTAGTATCCTATAATTATAAATAATATTATTAATTACATAAGAAATATCTATATAGTTTATTTTGAAATAATTGTTTCTGGGAGTAAAACACATTTTCCTATAAAAATATTTTCATTGCATTCTATGCATTTATATTAAAATTATTTTTTTAGAATTATTGAAATTTAACCCAAAAAATGGATTCCATATTTTTAACCACGAGGTTAATTTTTTTTAAGTAGTTCCATTTTAGTTTTTTTATTATAAATAGTTACCAAGGTCATAATTTGTCACCTCGGTAAGGATAAAATATGTAAAAATATGTTAAAAGTATAGAATGCAGCTTTAAAATCACTCTAAAAATTTTATTTTCCTAATAGATGAGTATTGTTAGACCAAATATAAGTTTATATATTTAAATAATTTATTATAAAACGTTATTTTGAATTTGGGAACCCATACATGGCTTGTGTGAACATAAAATATATTTTATTAAAATTAAAAAATATTTTTGGGTGTTTTCATTAGTGGTACAACTGGAAGGTTCCATTAAGTTTCTTCTTGATCCAAAATTATAAAAACCTTCATTTTTTATTAATTAAAAAAATACCTTCATGTAAATTACATTATTAATTTATTTTAATTTGAAATTATTTTTTACACTTAGATTGTCCTCAAAACTATTTTCCATGTGTTTTTTATAGTTATTATAATTTTTTTATAGAATCTATAGATTTTTAATGAAATATAATTTATTAAGTATTTATTATCATAATTTATAAAGAAAATTAGAAGGAACCTTTATTTATGAATATATAATTATGTTATCATGGTAAGAAGTTATGTGAACATGGTTAACGCTGAGATGTGTTTAAAGAGGGTTTAACTAGGAGATTTTGAATATGATGTATCAAAAAATTATATAAATGTTACTATTTGAGTAATTTAAAACCTTATAATATCTTATATATGAAAGTTTTCTTGTTTTGGGACTATTTAAATAGATTATGATATAGATAATATTTAAATATTTTAAGTAATTCCAAGTGTGTCATTTTACTTAGTTATAAAAGGAAACATCCTATTATGCTTTATTCAACATGATTGAGAACCCTATATCAGATAATAACTACCATAATAACTTCTTATATTAATTTATTTTTTCTATATATTCTGTTCTTCCACTAAGACCATCCAATGAAGGATTAAGGTGTAAGCTAGAGGAGGTCTCTTAAAAAGAGGTAATCGTCTCACCTAACTCTTTTAAAATGTATTTCTTATTATAATTAAAATAAATATTTTATATCCATCATAAAATAAATAATATAATATCATAAATATATATTTATGATATTACTATTTGGGGCAAACCATTTTAAACATATTTTTAATCCAATGGGCAATGAAAGAATTTCTCGTTCATACGCATAGACTACTATCTCCACAAAGCGATGAATTTCACCTTTCATCATTGTATTTCATGGTTTTTTATTATAATGTATTTAATTTTTATATATGATATTAATGAAAAGATGATTCTTCTATAAATATAACATATTATATCCTTTATTACCATTTCATCCATTACAAAATGATAACGTTGCTCGTGCGTACGTATAGACCACCGCCTCTATGAAGTAGTGTGATTTTTTTTTCATTTCCATGTTACATGGATAGTAGTAAGGATAGATTTAATTAATATATATGATATATATATATAATATAATAAAAAATTTGAAACGTTAAATATTTTTCACCTTTCTTTTATTCCATCCATTAAAAAGTTAAAACATCCCCCATGCGTACATACAGACTGCCGTCACCATGACATGATGTATTTAATTTTTTATGATTATTTCAACGGATGGTTATAAAATTAAATTTAATATATAAAAATATTAATTATAAATAGTATAACCTTAAAGATATAATTAAATCTAGACCAAGTTTAAAGGATTGAGACTTCCAAACTAAAATATGTATGAAAAACGAAATAATTGTATGAAAAAATGATTTTAATAATGAATTGTTAATGAATGAGTGATAAAATTTTATAAGTGGGTATTATATAGTATTATAATAATAATTATGGTTTTTTTATATTTAAAAAATAAAAATAAATTTATTATAATATAGTTTAAATGAATTTACAAGAAAATTAAAACTTGAGGTAAGGGTTTATTTCATAATCACCTCATTTTTTAGAATTGTTTATGTTTAAGGTTAGGTTGGGGAAATTATATGAAATATACATCTTAAACCCAATATATTTTCTTCTCATATTTTTATTTCTATATAATACATGTTTTCTTTCATTTTTCTCTCTTTAAGTGATAATTATTTGAAATAATGTTTTTTAAGAAAACTTATTTTATTTCTCTCTTCAGTTGGGAATCATTCCCTTCCATATCAATGTTTTATAAAAAATATAAATAATTTTTTAATATTTTCCAATGATTTTTAATTCTATTTTTACACATATTTTACTTTCCATAAAAATGTTTAAAAAGAATATTCTCATCATTTTTTTAATGTCGTTATTTTGAATTTTTACCAAAAATGTGAAAAAATATCTATTTTAATGTTTACCAAATGAACTAATTATCCTATGATAATTTATATTATTTTAATTGAATAATACATGAAAATATTCCAGGGTTACTTTTAAATAAATAAATTTTCTCAATATTTTGGAAATTTTTACATTAAAAATAATTTCCAAAGAAATTGACATTTCTTATGTTCTCAATGTGACTTTATAATGTCTTTGAAATAAGGATTTTTTTATCTATGTTAAGATTATTTAAGTAATGTTATGATTTAATGTAGATATAATTTAATAAAATCCACTTTATTTCACTATATGGTTTACTATAATGTTGTTCTATTTGTTTATAATGAAAAATTATTAACATGTTTTTTATAGTTTTCAATATAAAATTTTGTATTGATTATATATTGAATTTCTAAAAGGTTATTTCATATTATGAGTGCATTGGACTTAGTAAATGACTTATAGGGACTGATATATCCCCTTAATGCATCTATAGGTATCATGAGACAAACTACCGTAGTATATGGTGGATAAATTCACAATTATTCATGAATTCTTGGTATGAGGCCATGACAGTATGTTAATGATAGCATAGAAAAAGGCCTTGGTGGTATGATTATGATATCTAGCTTATGAATTATATAATTATGAAACTATTTATTGTTATCTATTTAATTATTTATGTTTTTCTTTCATCCACGTATATGTCCCCTTTTATGATATTAGATATATATAATCTTTGATTATTGTTTATATCGGCCATATTAGTTATTATTTTTTAATTTTTTGATAGCTTATTTTGATTGATTTCCCTAACAGAGAATTGGAACTCACAATTTATCATGTTATCCTATCCTTATAATACTAATAATGTATGTTTTTATGATTTTAATAATATACTATAATAAATAATAAATGTATCACTATATTATATGTTGTATTTCTTGGTTTCAAATGTAATGTGAGATTTATATATGTATCTGGTCTCCTAAGACTAAAAAATATTTGATCCTTTGGGATTAAACCTATTATATCTTATTCCAATGTATTAAGAAAACTACTACCTCTAAGTTACTTGGGTCAGGGTGTTACAGTTGGTATAAAATTATGTTTATTATACCCATGAGAACTAGATTTAGGAAAACATATATTAGATAAAAAATCCATATGACATACTCAGAGGACAAGTCTAAGCATATGATATTATCATTATCTTTTGGTAAATTATAGATTGTATGGTTTTGTTTAAAAATAAATATCCATCTAGATATTAGAAATTTGATGATACTATAGAAGATATGAACCTAGGGGTAATAACACTAAAAGGGAAATATTGGGTATGAGATCAATCATCCCTAGTTAATAATGAGTGGTCCTCTAACTATACACCTACTAAGAAACTCCCATGGATATGATTTTGTTGATTCAAATTCTATTTAAGAACCATTATGAAGGATTTTAAAATATTTTAATGTTTTTTAAATATTCTAAAAGACATTATGTTTTTTATTTTAAGATTAGATATGCATAAATTCTCAATTTATGTTTACTGTTTCACTAGATTCAGAATTATACACAATAATTTAAAATTGATAATGTTATTATATTATCCACTGTATTCTATTTTTCATACATGGAACCTATGGAAGTAATGGAAAATGTATCAACATCCATAGTCAGTTTATGTATTTCCCTCATGAGATGGTCAATATGGATGGTGTTGGAGTGGAATAGATTATAAAAATATTAGGTAAATTGACTTAGGATATAACCAGTAACCTTTCCTATATATAATTACCTATTAATTAATTGCATGATGCAATAATTTTGGACCACTTAATTTAGAAAAAATTTATATCATTTAATAGTACTACTAATCCTTTGGTATATAAAAAATAGAACATGTCTCTTGAAAAGATATTTCTATAGTTGAGAAGTACTGAAAGGAATATGGTTATTCTATTAGTGTATTGATTAAATAAATATATTGATCAATGTTGGTCATTGATTCATAATAAAATGGAGGAGATGTGATAGATATAATGTAGTGGATGAATTTTATGGTTATATTATACGAAAAATACTTTCCTCATGAGTAATGATCTAATATGGAAAGTGAAATCCTCAATATAAGTCAGAAGAAAGAGAAAAATGTTATTGAGTATGAGGAAAACTTTAAAATATTAGAATAGTTTTTATAGATTACGTACATAATCAAAAATGTGATATTGATCATTTATTTTATGAAATTAATCCAATCTTATGTATCTCACCAGTATCTCAAACATTTTTATCATATAATCATATAGTATCGGGTGTCCTTATGATAATGAAATAATTATACAAGTCTTATATTTTCAATGTAAATCTAGAGAAGATGATGATGACTACGAAACAAGGAAAAATAAATAAGAAAATAGAAAATAATGTAATTATGGAACTTCCAACATGTGATATTTGTGGAAAGAAATACTATAGTACATGTTTGAAAGGAATGGTAGTCTACTGTTAATTTTTATGTCCCATAACTTGTGATAGAAACTAATTTGATCCTAAAATCATGCTTTATTTGATTCCAAGTCTAAATTGTTTTAATTCATTCATGTTTTCTAAAAATGTTAAATTGTCCATTGACACATTGGGTAAATAATTTTCAATCAAGAAAGCTAGTTGGAGTTTGGATATAATAAGAACATATCATGTAATTTATCTTAATATGAATAATTATTCCCAATTTGCTAACATGGGTGTAATATATATGATTGGACTCGACATATTCCTAATTATTGAAATTTAGTTAATTTTTAGTATTATGAAATTAATAGATAAATCATAAAAAATACATGTTGATCTGGTGGAATTGTTTATAATAAATTTAAAGGTTAATGTATTATATAATTTCCATGGATATTATTTTTTGAATTAATGTATTACTTCTTCACAATATGTTTTATTCATATTGAGAATTTTATTAATTTATTCTAAAAAAATTTGTTTTGTTAAATTTCTAGTTATATGAGGAATTAAATGGTATCTTTTAACGGATATTATAATTCCCTAAAAGTTAATTTTAGTTCTTCGGGAATGAAAAATTAAACTTGAATATTCTTTTATAAGAGAAATATATGAGATAAAAGTAAAAAATGGATTAGAGCACAACGAAATAATGAAATTGAGCTTATGGAATAGAAAGAAATCAAGTATGTATATTTTATTTTGTTCTCTATCTTGATCCATCAAATCTAGGAAAATAATCTCAAAATAAAAATATTATCATATTTTATTCATTTATGATGAATTAACGGTATTCTTCATCCCTTAATGATTTTTTATTTCATGGTAATTATGTTTCTCATAATACTATTATATATCACTCTCCATTACTCGTGGAAATTATATTTATCCTCTATGTACATATTTTCAATCCCCACTAATTCTCTTAATATTTGGGAACCTAATTATGTGTTATTTCATGTAACATTTATGTTTTCCACTTCCAACTCTCAAATAATGTTTTATTATTCCTTTATACAATGTGTATTTTCAATAAAGGTGTTTTCAAATATTGATTCCATGATTACCAAGATAAAAAATTGCGAGGATGTAATTTATTTAAGGGGATTGAATGGAAGACCCTAAAAATTTAGTCTAGAATTATAATAATAATCATATATTGATTAATATAGAACATCGACCTTTAATTGAATTGTGATATACTATAAAAATAATATTATCTAGATATGACCATTAAAACATAATTATTAAATGGGATGAATTAATAGTAATAACTAAATTAAAAATATATATATATGTTTTTATATTGAAAATTTATTTATTAATTCAAAATAATTAACTACACAATTTTTTAGTAAAGTCGTTTTATGTTTTAAAAAATATGTTTTCTTCAAAAATGTTTTTTTTTAATTTTAAGTACAATTTTTTTTATCCCAACTTGGATAAATACCCCAAGGGGTGAATCAGGGTATGATATATTAAAACTTATACCCCTTTATATCTTTTCTCAATATTAAACAAAATTCTTATCTCTCCCTTTTCCAAAAAAATATATAAACTAAAATTAAATAATGCACAAGATACATCAATTTGACCTGGTTCACCCTCACTGGGCTATCTCCAAGGAGTATACAATGAAAATGTTCCAATTAACCAAATCCACTAAAATTTCACTACTATTTAAAATGTTCATAGAAGACTCGTTGTCCCTCCTGGTTTATAACTAATCAGAATTTGAAAGCTCATTGCTCTATCAACTGAAGTGTGGTCACTACTTCTTCAGAAGATAATCCTTTGATTTATTGAATCAATATTATTTACACATAATTTAGTGTATTGTTAAGTTAAAATTTCATCCACTTTATGAATACCCCTTTACCAAAGAAATAATGGGAAACTGCAATCATTCGTGCATCCTTTGAGTTCCTTGCGCACAAGTTTATCACTATGCACGCAACATTTTCCCTTTTCAAGGAAAACCAACTTGCTTTCAACCTTTATTTTTTTTTGTGAAAAATTATTCTTATGTGCATATCTTTTCTTACACGCAACTCCATTCACACACAATTCTTAGGCTATTTAGTGACCTGGTATTCTCTAAGGGTTGAGCTACTAAATGAAGGGGGGGGGGTATCCACTTATTTATAGACCCGACTGACCTTATGCGCAAGATCCTCACTCATATTCATTTTCTTGTGTAAGATTTACCTCAAGCACGTAAAACCATATTTGACATCACATTGGGCATGTAAGCCTCTTTTGTGCCATTCACTTCTTCTTTATTTCTTAGGCGCTCGCTAACTGCCTTTCACGTAGAGAGTAATCTTTCACATAATTATTTACTTTTCCATATTTTAATGTGCTAATCTTGGAACTACACTTACACACAAAATTTATATTCACCATCATCCTTGCACATAAATTCTTTTTTCCAAAAACATATTTCTCTATTCTCTATATTTGGGACCCACAAATTTGGAAAACACTAGAAAACGACACCACCTTGTATACAAACTTTTTGTACCACCTGTAGAGAAACCATTCAATTTTCATGGATCTTTTTCAACTTATCTTGTCAATAATATCTATTTAATTCTACAATAGACCATGGAAACTTGTTTTGTTAACAAACATAATCATCCCAAAAACCCCACAATGTTACCTTAAGGAATTGTTTCCAAAACAAATTATAATTAATTTATATAATTTTTAGAGATTTGATTATGGGAAATGAATATGATTTTTTGAATCAAATTTTTAATATTATCTTAGAGTTAATTTTTGTAATTATTTATGAAATAACTTATACTTAAGAGAATAGTGAAAAATACCTATTTTTTTTGTAAAACTACCATTTATTTTTATTTAATAAATAATTTAGAAGTCCATTATGTTTTGAATTTGATTTTAAAGTAACATAAGTCTACATTAATTATAGTTAATCTAATTAATTACATAGTAATCATAATTATACCTTTTTTTGAATAAGTTCATTTTTGGTCATAAAAATTCTTCTATGTAAAAAATTGTTTTCATTTCATTTTATGCATTTAAAGAAAAAATTGGTTCCTACCACATATATAAATTTATACCTGAAAAATTGATTCTATGTTTGGAATCATGAGTTTAAAATTTGGTAAATTGGTCCCTTTTATTTTTTTATCATTATTATTAGTAACCAAGGTAAACATTTATCGTCTCGGTAAGGGTGAAATAATTAAAATGAGGTTAATCATTTCTATTTATGACATTGATGTAATAATATCACAATTTTTTGTTTTATATTTATATGTTCATAGATTTTCCTGCAAGGATGAAAACCCCGAAGTTCCATGTGAATATTATTAAATACAGTTATATAGTTGGATAACATTCTGTGATGGGGAATATAGTATATTTACTGTCTCGTTTGAATACTCATAAATAGATGAGACTTCATCTCATGAGCTTCACACCTGTCAGTATCCAAAACATGAGATTGTGAGAATAGATCCTCCAATAGTAATTCCACATGTTTATTCCTCATCAGATATTTTTATCTATGAGTGCGTGTAATAGACCATTAGACTTTAAGATTATCATTAATAAATGTCATCACTCATTAACTTAGAATTACTTACCAAAACCATGATTCCATATGTTCTTGGGAAGTATGATACATTGGGTATAACATGAATGAAAATATTTTAATGGATAAGTTAAGGAATGATTTTTAATTTCCATTTTTATGGAATTAAATATCTCATCCCTTTGATTATAACTGAATTATCGCATTAAATTCCATGTCTAGGGTGTAATGATGTGCTTATTTAAAATAGTTAAAGAAATATGTATCAAGAATATAGGTTGATAAATCATATATGAATCCTACTAGATGAGATATTATGAAAAACTTATTTAATTAAAAAATGATCTCTTATATTTGGTTTTTGATGTTGCGACATTATGTTCTTTATCTTGGGTTACTTGACCCATTTCTAGACAATAATCTTAGACTTTAGGAAATCCCTCATAATTCCAATGAGAATGAATCCCATAGGGAAACACAATAATTTTTTATATTGATATTGATTAAATTATTTTTGAATTTAATTATTAGAAAAAATATTACTCTCATGGTTGAGGTGTAATTTTATTCAAGTTTTATTGATCACATAAATTAAGTGAATATTTATTCATCACATTGTGCATAGAATATTTATTTTATTTAATGAATATTTTCTATATATTTGTTTACCAGATAGTTAATAATATATTAATTTATGAATAAAATATTTATTTAAGTATTCAATAAATGTGGAGGGCCAAGATCGCATCTGGTGATAAATATTAATTTTTAAATCGGAAAAATAATATTTATCATTGCGTGAGTTTGTGGATGACTAAAATAATTTTATTTTAATTTTTATATAGAATGGGTTAAGATATGTTTTATTATATTATTTAAGGGTTTTTGTGCAATTAAATAATATTTTAACCTAAACCTTAACTATATAAACATATAATTATGTATATTGTGTTGCTTTAATAGATAATTAAGAATCATTGCAAACAATAAACTTATCTCTTCAATTCCGCCTTCTCTCCTCCTATCATGAATGAGAAGAACAAGAGAGAATACTTAATGATTGATATAACTAGAAGAAATTAATATGAAAAAAAAGTTAATAGATTCACCATACTAGAACCTGATATTTCCATCGATTTTGTTTGGAGATCAAAGGACCAAATATGGATCACCGCTAGAGGAATTAAATAGATGGATCCTACAATAAAAATATTGTTAATTAGAAAAGAAGTTTTTAGATGACTAACAATATCATCATAAAAGAAACTTCCTATAATGAGGTAAATATTTCTTTAAATCTAAATTTAATAAATTATAAATTAGACATGCAAATATCCTTTTTGAGATCTAGTTTTCTCTATTCTAATATCAAATGAAAAAATTTCATCAGTCATGACATTTTCAAATTTCCCAATGAGAAACTGATCCATTAATTCTGAAAAAAACCTTTATAGTTATTTTCCTACTAATTTTATTTTGATGTTCCTAGAATCTATATGCATTTGATACCACCCTTTATTATGTTTTCCTTTCACTAGGATGCAAAAAAGTGTTCGATGAATTATTTTAAGGAAATAATGGATAAAATAATAAAGTTCTCAGTAGATTGTATATTGTATTTCATGTTTTCAAATATAATGTGGGAATAATATATATATATATATATATATATATATATATATTATCTCTAATTATTAATAAACTATTATATCCATTGGTATGTGACCTTTTGTATCTTGTGTCAATGTAGTAAGATAACCACGAGTTTTGGGTTACTAGAGTTAAGGTGTTACATTAAAAAATACCAGAATGTTTAGGTATTATATTTCATAAGAGAAGGATGGTGAGGCTTTGGGATAGAGTCTAATGATAATAGGGTATCAACCTTCTTGGATTTTAGGTATATTATTCTATTAACATCAAACTCACATATGGAAAGGGGGTCGATGTATTGAGGTTAAAAATGATGCGGAAGGAGGAGGATTTGGGGGGTGGGGGTCAGGGGTCAGGGTCGAGGTTTTGGGGAGAAGTAGGGTCACTGTTTAGGGTTAGCAGTTGGGGGTTAGTAGTCATGGTTGAGGTTGGGGTTCATGGATGGGGTTAATTAGTTTTTTTTTCAAAAAGTTTTGAATGATAATTAAAAACCAATGCTATTTAACCAATGTTTTTCTAAAATCAACACCAAATGTAATCATATTTATTTTTAAAAAATATAATATTGGTTATCATAAACTATAATTATATCTTAAATAAAAATAAATTTGTTAAAATTTAGTATTTTTTTTAGTAACATATTCTAAAACCCCATTTTTAATATATCTTTTTCTTATAGTGAGGTTCGAAGCACATTCTAAGCTAAGTCGAGTCTCAACGTAAGTGGTTCCTTTTACTCACTCTCTTTCTTTTGGGTTATGTTATATCCATTTATCCATATATATATATATATATATCTTAACATATTCTTATTCTGTGTTATTTAAATAATTTTTCTCCATATATACATAATTTATTTTTCCTTTATTTTCAAGGTGCATTCATTTTTATAAATTCCCTTCCCAATCCATTCTTTAAAGGAAAAACAATTATAAAAAACTCTTCACTTTGTTTTTTATTTTCATGTTTTTCTATTTTAAGGGTTTTATTATCATATAACATCTAAAAATACCCATTATTTTAAAGAAAGTTATTATAGTAAATTTTTGATCTTAAGGAAAACCCTATAATCCTATCTCTTTCAGAGATTATTCACTCATTTTTTTAATCATTTCTTAAGGGGTTCATTACCATGTATACTTATTTACCCTTTTCGTATGATTTTTCTTTCACATGATCTCTATATTCATGAACTATATTTATTTATTTGATTAATAATTTATTGAAAGAATTAATACCTTCTTTTCTTGGGAATAATTTTTGTATATCATTAGTATATACATTAAGATATGATTATATAACCCATATCCTTCAAATGTGTTTATATTATTCTAAGGCTTTATCTATTGGGGTTCCTCCTCATATGGGTACCCAAAATGACTCATTTAAGAAAAAAGATATAAATATTTGAAAAATATTTGTGTTTTTTAAGTGGTGAATTAATGTTTGATGGTGAGGGGGAAAATTATTTCTTCCTCATGTAGTTGCTGTGAGGATAAGGTTTTTTATAGTGGTTTTAGTTAAATATATGATAGATAATATTTACAGTCTAATTATATTTGATCAGAAACAGCCTTTATTATGTCCTTCATAAATTTTTAGCACCCATTCATTTATACGGTGAATATTTGACCCACACAGCCACATCTACTTTGATTTCTTTCTCTGTCTTCATTTTTTATACTACAATTAGGTTCTAATTGTGTTTCAGTTTTTGATCTTATTTTCTAGATTGTTACTTATGAGATCACTCTCATATTTTGGATTCTCTGCTATGTAGTAATTAATTTTTGTGAATCCGAATTTTGTACTAGGTTCTATATTTTTCCCATTTGGGTTGTCCATTTTCAAAATACCTGTTCGTGATTATTTTTTTTCCTACGCAAATATTTTGGTCTTTAAGGAATTTGATTAAATTTTTTAGTCTTCTTCCAAGGGGAAAACATTATTTTCACTGTGTATTATTTTCATTCAACACTCACTGTATTTCTCACCATATAGAATCATAGATATGGTTTTTATTCTAATAAATCATGGATTCTAATTATAGTTTGATGATCATGCCGAATAGGGATAATTATCATTTGTTTTGATTAGAAGTGTGGGATATTCTTTTTGTAAAGTGAATAAATATTATTAGGTCTGGTAACAAGAATCCAAAAAGAATTAATGATGAAGAATATGAATTTTATAATGAAATTATTTGTAGATTAATTCTTACATTTTTTATAAACAATGTGATGAACCATATTGTCAACTTCTCTAATTCCCAAACCTTATGGGAGAATATCGAGACCACTTAAGCTTTTATAAAGGGAAATAATAAATTATTTCTTCTTAAATTAGTGATGAACTGAAGTAAAAATGAAGGTACATCTATTTATTACTACTTAAGTAAATTTTTGGGTTATTTTTATCTGTTATCTAGCATGGGTATCAATTTAATGTATTACGTTTTAGCACTTTGGATTCTTAATACTTCACTTGATTCATGGGATAATTTTCATGATACTCTAAATAACTATGCTTCTAATGATTATGTGAAATTTAGTTTTGTTAAGTTTTCTATTTTGAATAAATAATCATGGATATGTTATTATGATAGATATTATTTGAAGCTTTTGTTCATGGAGAACATAGGGGAGGTTAGGAAAGAAACCAGGGAGAAAGCATCCAAGGGAAAAGAAAAGGAAGAATGAAATCTAGGTTTAAGAATAGGGGGTTTAAGTTTCATCATTATAGGAAGAAATACAATGTAAAGAAAATTTTTTATTAGTTGAAAATGAAAAAAAACATGAAATAAAATTAGTATAAGAAATATGATAACGGTGATGATCACATCATCACTACCACAATGCTAATTTTTATTGTTTGTGAATATATTAAAATTTCTTCTAATGATTCTTGATTGGTTGTTTATAATGGTTAATGTTTTCAATTAACAATGGGAAATGAGTTATTTAAATCTTATAGCTTTAGTAATTCTGGTATTTTGATGATAAGAAATTATGGTCATGATGATATTGTATTTGTGAAGACTATTTTTAGAGACTGTCATAATAAGTAAGGTGATTTTAAATATTAGTCTACATGAACTTGTGGTTCAAATATATAACATTTATTCTAGTGTTGTTGATAATTTTGGTGTTATCAGTTCTTTTGGATATGTACATTGAGATATTTATAGGGTTCCTTTTATCATTTATAGAGGAAATAATAAGTCAGGTTTGTGCTAGAATAGATCTTTTATTTAATGAGATACTATAGGTGTTGTTTAGTGTGGTGTTTCTTTCAAATTATGGAATAAGAGTATTAACCATATCAGTGAGACGATAATTGGTTATTTGGAAAATGAGAATATACTTTTATGTCTAAAGGGTTTAAAATTGGATAGATTTTATCATTATATGGCCATAAAAGAGATAAATATTAATTTCAATAGTCATCCTTCACAAAAAGGTCACAAGTTATTAATATGGTACATTCTAATGTTTTTGGTACTTTGAAGTTTAATAAATTTAGTGAAAAATTAATGTTTTTAATTTTATTGATGACTACTAACATAAGATTTAATTTTATGTTTTGTTTGAAAAAAAGTGACGTTCTTAGTTATTTTATGTAGTTTCAAGATTCAATTGAGATGGAAACTGGTAAGAAGATGAAATGTGTTCATAGGGACAACATGGGCGAGTATTGTGTTCCATTTGATGATTACTATATGCAATAATTTATTCAATATTATAATACAACTCTTATGAAGTATTAGTTAAATAATACAGTTTAGGGGATAAAAATGAAATTTATGGAAAACCTTTTATGTTTAATTTCTTAATTAAATGAATTTTTTGATTTATTCATTATTTAAAAATTCATAAATTATTGATTTTTCACTCATTTATATTATTATAAGACATTCCTGGATATTTTGTGTCTGAAAAATTTAAAGGTGTGGTCGTGGGTTCTTTCAAATGATGTTCGGTTTCAAGTTACTTAGGTGCAGCAGAGTGGCTGACCAAGGTCTTCTATCAATGGAGGAAGTAAATTAAAACCACTTATTAAAGGTATTATAACAATAGAATAAAAGAGAATAAAAATACTAATTGAAATTATGGGGATGTTTTATTGTTTATAAAACTAGAATAAGTTTACTGGAAGATGAATGAATTTTTTTTGTTTTTAATTTTGAAATAAAATTCGACGCAACAAGAAGATGTTTTTTAAAAAATATTTTATAAGGTGTAATCGATCTAACTCTAACTATTCACTAAATTATTTTTCATTATAATTTAAATTAACATCCACTTAATTATAATCCTCTAATTTGTTAACCCTATAACCCTATAAAAGTGAACTTATCCACAAAGATGAAATTAATTAAACCCTAGGCTAACTTCGGATCATGAAATCATAGCACCCTACTTTGATTTATGTTCTTAAATTAGATTATGGTCAGTGGTTAATTAAATAACATTTACACTCTGTAAATAATTATTAATTGAGTTTTCGGATTATATTTTAACTCTACAAATTATTCCCATGTGGACTTTTATTACCGATTAAGATCGCCCTCTCACAAATTAAACAACTTCCGACCACATGTGTTTTTGTGTCAATTGTTCAATTTCTTTATTAGTTTAATTTAAATTAAAACTAAATTAATATATCATATTAATTGAATTATAGTACCTCATTTATTCAAAATAAATGAATGAAAATGTTTATAGGTATACCGATTACTAAAAATAACTACTCTTCCTTGGGCTGTGTGGTCATCGTAGAAACGTTTTTCATGTGCAAAGGTTTAGAAAGGGTAGATGCCAATAAAGTTTCTACTCTTGATTCCAACCAAATTGGGAAGATTAAGAGAAGTATAAATTTGAACAAAAAATGATAATAAGTAAAATAATAACAAAGAAGTTTATTATGAAAACACAAATATTTCAACATGAGGAAGAAGAAGAGGGCTTCGACGAAGGGATCATTGCTTCAATAGATAACCTAATTTAATTGATTGTATAATTGGAGTGTAACCTCTTATACTATTCCCTAAACTCTCTAATGCACGTCCCAACCCCAAAAAATGAAAAAAACACCAATTTATAGAGTGGTGGGGAGGCTAGGTTCAAAGTGGTTTCAAGTGTGAATGAGGAATCTCGGCCAAATATTTTATGCCAAATTGTACTGCCCATTTGACCACCAAAAAGCATGAATAAGCTGTCCTTACAACAGTATTATTCATGGGAAAAAATTTTCTAGAGCTCCTCTCAAAATTTGGGCCTAATCCAGGCACATATTAAAAAGTTATGGCCCAAATACAGAACCCATGTCCAATCTAGGCAGTGTAGCCCAACTTTGATTTCATTGCCCATTTTCCCCAACCAAATGCATGATATTTCTCTAATGGCACAAATGAATGTTTTAGAAAATTATGTCAGGAAAAAATTTAAGAAATATTAGTTTCAAATAATTGAAATAAAATTATTTATGTTCGAAATACTACAGTAAATTGTTAAAGGGTAAAACTAGAATTTTCCTCAAATTTTAAAATGAATGATCTAATCCCAAATATTACATAATGAACATAGTTAACACAATGTGAGGATATTATATAATTTATTATCAATAAAATAGTCAATAAAATTGTGTTTTATCAAATCCCCCACACTTACCTTTTTTCACTCTCGGGCAAAACCTCTTATCATGCATTTTGAAAAATTGTGACAAGTAAACATCAATATCAAATCAAAACAAGTTTTAAAACACATATCCTTGAGATCAAAACATTACACACCAAGAAAAAAAAGTTATTATACCTCATAAAATACTATTATTTCAAGTTATACATTTATATCATTCAATATATTTCCACTTCATTTGACCTCCCCTGCACAAAACACTTACCTCACTTGAATTTTCTCTTATCACAAAAATGTCAATTTTTTAGCAATGTCTTTCTCATCCAAACTTATACAAGGGTACCCATAGGCTTGATAAATTTCAAAATCACAAATTTATGTGAGTCAAGGATATATGTTTATCATGAGGACTTCTCTGGGTTGTTTTGTGGCTTTCAGTTGGTAAATTTTAGATGTGAAAAATTCTGAGGATGAATGAGGAGGGCTTGACTATTTTTGAATAAAAATTGAATTAATCTAATTTTCACTTATATATGGTCTCCTACTCAACCCCCATAGAATTGAATCATGTTAAAGATCATGAAAAATAAAGGAATTTACACAACATTCAACATTCCATTAGTAAAAATATCAATATTATCAAGCATGGTTTTCTTGAAATCTCCAGATAGGCACAACATTCTCCCTCTATTAGATGATCTAGAAAAGGCACAACTTATAACATAATGATTTTTTTAGAAATAAACAAATCACTTTAGAATTTAATTTTCCACTTGAAGTATCACATAATGTGGTAACATAATACAAGACAACTTCCCCCACACATAAGTTCAACTAGATTATGCAATTTCACTTCAAGATTTGGTTGGATAAGGAATGTTGGTTTGTAATTTGGAAAACCTAACAGGCTGTTCATGAATTATAAGGGAACCAAGTATTAAATGTTCAAGTTATAACATTATAAAAAGGATTCTTTAAAATAAGGTATTTAATACCAAACAAATGCCTCAATCATTTAAACATAAGTACCTCAAACCCTCATGTTTTGACAGGAATAAATCAAATTCTGGTTAAATAAATCCTGGTTTAGTTCTATCAAGAAATGAGGTAAATATAAATAATATGAGAATAATGTTTTATCAGACTCATAGGAATGTGATTTCAAATATAAATACAATGAGATGTGGCATGTTATTCTAAATTCAGAGTACTTTTCATGAAATTACTAAAGATTTGAACTTGAAACATAGTCATTTTCACCATTCATTTAATCTCAGTTTCAAGGGATAAATTGTTTCACTTATTGATATGGATTTAAAAATGGTTATGAGAATAATTTCATGTCAAATGTTTCAAAAACACACAAAAAATAAAAAAATAAACACACAATATTTGAAAAAACATACATTTTTTTTGAAAATAGTTAAAAAACATGAAAACAATTGAAATTACTAAACTAACAGGTTCCCTCCCACACATATAAAATATTGTATTTTCCACAATGTCAACCCATGAGATAATATATGCCCATAAAATGTATAATTTTAAATAGGACAAATAATAAAGAAGTGAAAGGGTTAGGAACAGCCTGATATTCTTAAGTGGTGATGGGGTCATGTAGTGTGATGAAATCCACTGTATCAGTAGAAAGTCCCTCAATTTATTTCTTAAATAATTACCCATTTATTGTGAAGCTAATTCATGTGTCCTATTGTGTGATATCCACTGCACCATAATGAAAAACATTAGTCACAACATAAGGACCTAACTATCTAGAACACAACATACCAAGCATCAACTTCAGTCATGTACTGTAGAGAAGGAATTTCTCTCAAACATGAAACTCCCTTTGTTGGATCATTATATCATGAGATACTTTTGATATTTACATGTATAGACTTGACTTTTCACATGAATACAATCAAATCTCCCCATTCTCTTGAATTTTCAACTTCCTTTGGATTCTATCATGTGCTAAATCCATGTTGCATTTCTTTATAACCCAATTAGCTTGATGAAAAAACTCCATGGGGAGATTCCATGATTTTCCAAACACAATAAAAAATGGAGAAATACCAATGGGTGTCTTGTATGATGTCCTATAAGACCAAAGCGCATCATCCAAGTGCTTTCTCGAATCTTTCCTATTTGGTTTCACAATTTTCTCCAAAACTTGTTTCAATTCATGATTTGAAACCTTAGCATGACCATTTGTTTGGGGGTGGTATGGTGTTGATGTTTTTTTGTGTCACCCCATAATTTCAAAGGAGGGAAGAAAAATTCTAATTGTAGAAGTGTGTCCCTTTGTTACTAATGATGGCCTTCGGTACTCCAAACCTGCAAAACATTTGTGTCTTGAAAAATTCCACTACAACATGAGAATCATTAGTCCTGGTGGCCTTATCCTCCACCCATTTACTCACATAATCAACAAAACCCAAAATATAAAAATACTCAAATGAACTTGGAAAAAGAACCATAAAATTTATGCCCCATACATCAAAAATTTCACAGAATAGTATGGGTTGTTGGGGAATCTCATATCTCCAATAAATGTTCCCAGTGTTTGGGAAAAGAGAGCATGACTTACAAAACACAAGGGCATCATGGAATAAGCTAGGACAATATAATCGAGAGTCCAAAAATTTCCTAACTATCCATTAGGTTCCAAAGTGTCCACCACATGAAAGTGTTTGACAGAATTGTAGAACATACTCATAGCCATGATCAGGAACACACCTCTTAATAACATGGTTACTACACATGATCCATAGGTAAGGATCATTCCAAACCTAAAATATTGAATCACTCTTTAATTTTTGGACGTTATGTTTCTTTAAATTTGTAGGGATTTCAGAGGAAACAAGGTAATTAACTAAATATGCATACCCAGGATTCGTACCTGAGATGGAATAAAGATGTTCATCGGGGAAAGTGTCCCAAAGTGGTACCTAATAAAAGGTTTCATCCTCTAGTGTGTGATTAAGCCTACTCATGTGGTCTACCACCAAGTTTTCCAACCAATTATTTTCCTTTATCTCAATAGCAAATTCTTGAAGAAGGAGCATCTGTCAGATTAGCTTTGGCTTTGTGTCTGGCTTCTTCAAGAGGTACCTCAGAGCTGTATGGTTAGAAAAGACAACTACTTTAGAGCCAAATAAATATGAACAAAAGTTATCTAAAGCCAAAATGATAGTAAGAAAATCTTTTTTCATGGTTGTGTAGTTTTATTGGGAGGAATCCAGTGTCCTCGATGCACAGTCAATCACATGTGAATGTCCCTCCACCCTCTGAGATAAGATAACTCCAACTGCAAAGTTGGAGGCATCACACATAAGATAAAAAGGAAGCCTCCCCCATGGGGAATGTATGATTGGTGGACTGGTTGTACACTTCTTTAACTCATCAAAAGAAGTCCTGCAATAATAATCAAACACAAAATCAGAATCCTTTTTAAGTAATCGTGACATAGGAATATAAATATTACTAAAATCTTTGATAAAGCGCCGATAAAAGCTTGCATGCCCTAGGAAAGATCTAATATTATGCACACATGACAGATAGGCTAAGGACGAAATGATATCTACCTTAGATCTATCAACCTCAATCCCATGTTTTGACACTAACTTCCCTAAAAAAATGCCATGCTCTACCATGAAATGACACTTTTCAAATATCAGGACCAGATTCTTCTCAATACTACGATTCAACACATTTCCCAAACTACTTATACATTCATCAAATGAGGATCCATACACTATAAAACCATCCATAAATACCTCCATGAAGGTCTCAATAAAATTAGAAAAAAATACTCACCATACATCTCTGGAAGGTACCTGGGGCATTGCAAAGTTCAAATGGCATCCTTCGGTAGACAAATATACTGAATGGACAAGTGAGTGTTTTCTTCTCCCGATACTTTAGAGAAATTGTAACCTGAAAATATCCCAAAAATCTATCCATGAAAAAATAATGTTCCTTCTCAACTAGTCTCTCATGAATTTTATCAATAAATGGGAGGGGGAAATGGTCCTTGCGGGTGGACTGATTTAGTTTCCTATAATCAATACACACACGCCAACTATTTTTTACCCTCATTAGAACTAACTCATCTTTCTGATTTTTAAAAACTATAACACCACTATTCTTAGGCACAACTTGAATAAAACTTACCCACTGAGAATCTGAAATGGAAAAGATTATATCTACCTCGAAGAAATTTTCAACTTTTTTTAACAACTTCCAAAAGAGTTGGATTCAATATTTTTTGTGGCTGCCTAACCGATTTAGCCCCATCATTCAAAAGAATCATATGCATGAAAATTGAGGGGTTAATACCTGATATGAAATCCAAGCTCCACCCAATTTCCCTGATGTTTTCCCTCAAAAGATTCAAAAGTTTTTCTTCTTATTCAAAATGGATATTGTTAGCAATGATAAGAGTAAATTTCTCACCACTCAACAAGTATGAGTATTTGAGATTTAGTGGAAATAGTTGGATTTCTAGTGTAGGGGGTGGGGGTGGTTGGATAGAGACATTGAAGGAACTGAAATATGTGTGCAAATAGCATCAGTATTAGAATATAAATCATCACAATCATTGAACAAAACATCAAATCCATCAGTATACTCAATAACCATGTCATAATCAGAGTTCAATTGATCAAAATCAGAATATGAATCCATTTCTAAATAAAATCTAATAGAGACTTGTTCATTTTAAATGAGCGTGGAAGTGATCTTAGACATCAAACTAGAACCTATAATCATAATATCTTTATGAATAGGAAAATATAATTCCATGGGGTTTTTATTTGGTGGTTCAAAATGGGAGATAAAAAATGCAGAATGGTCCTCTGAGGGGTACTTTAGGGAGTCCATAACCTTAAATATCACAACTTCATCCCAAAAATCTAGGCAAAGTGTACCCTCATTGACAATTATGATAATGTTTTCAGTTTTGAGGAAGGTTCTACCTAGGATAATGGTAGTATGAGAAATTACCTAATCATCCTCCAATGTAATGCACATAGAAATCGGTTGGAAAATCATGTCTCTTACCCAGACAAGTACATCCTCAAGAACTCCAATTGGATATACTATAGATCCATTTACCAATTTTACTAATACTCTCGTCGGCTTCAACTCACCAACCTATAAAGAAGAGAATACAAATTGAGGCATCACATTTATGGAATCTCCCAAATCAAAAATATCATTAGAAAAGAGAAACTCCCCTATGGTTCATGGGATAGTAAATTACCCAAGATCCTTTCACTTTGTTGGTATTTCTTGAGTTGGTGTAATGTGTGCTGACACATTAATTCCAAGATTTATCCTATCATTCCCCTTGAGTCCTATTTGATTAGTACAAATTTCTTTTATGAATTTGGAATACCTTGGTATTTGTTTAATGGCTTCATGTAAAGGGATGTTGTTCTCCACACGCTTTAATGTGTCCAAAACCTCTTTTTTCATTGTCTCTTCATCCATTTTCTTGGATTTTACACCCATGTTTTGAAATGGAAGGGGTTTAGGAGTAACATCATTAATCTTTTTCTTACTTTTCTCTTTATCCTTGGGTTGTTTATGAGCTGGTTTTGAATGGGGATTATCTGGAGTTGAGCTGAATCTCGGTGAAAAAATAGGAGCACATGTATCAGTTGTTTTCTACCCATTTTTCAATGTGTTGGCACTGACATTCCCTTTTGTAATTGGAGTAGGCTAAGAAGGTAATATTTCATAGTTCTTACTTACTAGTTCATAGAGGGCGACATCAATCTAGCTTATTTGAGTCTTTAACTCCCTCAACTCTGAACCTTGACTCTTCATCTCATTATATTGATTAAGAGCAACCTGCTTCAATAGATCATCAGTGTTAGAATATAACTTTGGCTGAGAATTCCACAGTTTTAAACTTTTTGATACTTGAGATTCATATCTCATTTGGGGTTGTTGGAAACCATGTTGGTAAGGTGAAGGCTGCTGGAATTTTTGTTGAAAATGGGTCTTTGTTGTTGTACATAGACATACCTCATATCTGATTGATCCTTCCACCCTTGGTTATATTCTGGTGAAAATGAATCAAACTTATTTTGGGGATGTGGTTGTTTCTACTACTAATATGGTCTCCCTGGGAATACTTTTATGCAATCCTCCGTCTCTTGTAGTTGTGGGAAACAACCAGTTGGGTGGTTTGTCTTAGTGAAAATTCCACAAGGCCTTGAAGGAGGGGGTTGGGGTGTCTTTTGAGCCAATGAAATCTACCTCACCATAGTGATCAATTATTCTAACTTGGTAGCAATCAAATTATTTTAAGAGAATAACGACTTACCCGGTACACTCCTCTGACATGCGATGTACCTCAATCACCAAATTTTTGGGAGTTTTGGTCCATTTTGTAAATCAATGCACATGAAACTACGGGTGAATTTTACACAAATGATTCCCTAGATTCATAATTCACCATGATCCTCTCCATAGGTGTGAGTCCTTCATATAAGTATTGGATGAATAGTTGCTCATTAATTTATTGATGTGGGAAGCTTGTGGACAACTTCTTGAATCACTCCTAGTACTCATACATTGACTCCCCTTGGGATTAATTTATACTACAAATATTATTATGAATGTAAGTGGTCCTTGATGCTAGAAAAAATCTCTGTAAGAAAGGATGTTTCAAATCGTTCCAACAAGTTACATCTTCAGGTTGTAAATAATACATCTAATCTTTCGCAACTCCATCAAGTGAGAATGTGAATGCTCTTAGTTTTATTTTATCTTAAAAGAATTTCTTGGGTTAAGGGTTGAGAAAACCACATTAAATTATTCAAGGTGTTGATTTGGATCCTCACCAGATAATTCGTGAAATTTTGGAAGAATGTGAATTAACTTATATTTCAGTTCAAAGTCTGATTCGAGATTTGGGTATATAATGCAACTTGGTTGATAATTAATATCTGGTGAAACTAATTCTCAAATGGTTATATTACGTCCATTTACATTATTTTCAGCAAATTTTTCTTGTTTTATGTCTTAGTTTGAATTTCTTCAAATTTTAATGTTCTGAGAGTGGAGGAATTCTCTAACTAGTTGAGTGTTGAAACTTCCCGTAGACTAAGAATGTCCGAATCAAGCTATAAGGAAACGTTAAATCTTAGAATCAATATCTAAGAGATCTTTGGGATTATTTCATGTCATAAATTAAATAAAAATTAAAGGAATGAATGTTGACCTTAGTAAAAAAAATGAGAAGTTTGAGTTGATGGTCTAAAAAGAAGAACACGAAAACAAAAGAAGAAGCTAAAAAGATCAGATTAGTTAAAGATGGAATAAAGAATAAGAGAATAGAATAAAATTTGAAATAAAATAAATAACTCTAAATGGTTGAAATAATTACTTTCCTCCCTAGAAATAGCTCAAATTTGAAAGGCGCTGTCATGGGCACTTTCAAATGATGTTTGGTTTCGGGTTACTTAGGTGCAATAGATTGGATGACCAAGGTTGTATTTCAAAGGAGGAAGTAAATTAAAAAAACTTATTAAAGGTATTTTAAAAATATAATAAATGAGAATAAAAAACAACTTGAAATGATGGTGGGATTTTTATTGTTTATAAAACTAGAAGAAGTCTATTGGAAGAATATTTCATTTTTTTTGTTTTTAATTTTGCAATGAAATTCGACACAATAACAAGGTTTTTTGTAAAATATTTTAAAAGGAGTAATAAATCTAACTATACATCTTCACTAAATTATTTTTCATTATCATTTAAATTAAAATCTACTTAATTATAATCATATAATTTTTTAACCGTCAAACCCTACAAGAGTTAACTTAACCCCAAAGATTAAATTACTTAAACCCTAGGATAGCTTCAGAACATAAAATCACAACACCCTACTTTGATTGATGTTCTTAGGTTAGCTTATGATCAGTGGTTAATTAGGGAAAATATCCACTCTGGAAATGATGATTAATTGAGTTTAGGGATTATATTTGAACTCTAAATATTTATCTCGTGTGGTCTTTTATTACCAATTAAGATCGCACTCTCACAATTTACACGACTTGTGACCTCACGTATTTTTGTGTCAATTGATCCATTGAATTTATAGTTTAATTTAAATTAAAAAATCAAATCTTAGATCATATTAATTGAATTATAGTATTTCATTGATTGAAAATAAATTAATGAATAAGTTTAGAGGTAGATCGATTAATAAAATGAACTACTCTTCCATGGGTGTTGTAGTCATTGTAGAAACCTCTTGCATATACAAAGGTTTAGAATGGGTAGAACCCAATAATGTTTATACCCTTCATTATAGATCAATTATTAAGATTAAGAGAAGAATAAATTTGAACAAAAAATAAGAAAAAAATTATAATGAAAATAAGAACAAAGAAGTTTATCATGAAAACACAAACATTACAACATGAGGAAGAAAAAGAGGGCTTTGACGAAGGGATCCTTGCTTTAAGATCTACCCTTATTGAATTGCTTGGATAATTAGAGTGGAAACTCTTCTCCTCTTCCCTAAACTTCCTAATTCACATCCCAACCCCACAAATTTAGAAAAACACCAATTTATAGAGTGGCGGAGAGGCAAGGTTCAAAGTGGTTTCTAGTGTGAATGGGGAACCTCATCCCAATATTTTATTCCAACTCGAACCTCCAATTTAAACACCAAAACGCATGAATAAGATGTCTTTCCAGAATGATGATTCGTGTAAAAAATTAGTCCAAGAGATCTTGCCAAAATATTGACATAATCCATGCACGAATGAAGAAGTTATGGCCCAAATACAGAACCCATGTTCAATCTAGCGAGTCCAGCCCATCTTTGACCTAATGACCCATTTTCACCAACCAAATTCATGAGTTAGATCCAATGTCCTAAATTAAAGTTTTAGAAAATTATTTCATAAAAACATTTAAAAAATATTAGGTTCAAATAATTTAAATAAAATTATTTATGTTCAAAATACTAGAGTGAATTTTTAAAGGGTAAAATTGGAATTGTCATCAAATTTTCATATGAATGATCTAATTCCAAAAATTATATAAATGAACATAGCTAACACAATGTGAGGAAATTATATTATTTATTATCAATAAAATATTAAATAAAATTTCTTTTTATCAAAAATATATTTGTTATGATCACGTATGTGTTTTCATTTTCACGTATTTTTTTTGATGTTCCAAGATATGAGAGATTAATTGTAATGCCCCGGCCCTAGTTACCCATAGTCGGTGCATTATTAAATATCATTGGCATGATCACAAGAAATATCATGTCTCGAAAGACCGATTAGTTTAGTAGCCTTGGAATAACTAGATAAATTCATAAAGTTTACATTACATCATAAAGTGAAAACTACTACAAAAAAATCTTGTCTTCATATCCCCTCATATTATCCCTGCAGGTCATTCATAAATTACCTCTTCACATCATGGAAAAAATAAAACATTGAAAGGGGTGAGCTCATATGCTTAGTAAGGATAACAATATAGCAGATACTTTCATAAATAAGCATAAAAATTTAAGGCAATGTATAACTAAAACAAAATACTTTTAAACTTTAGCTTCAGCATAATATGGAAAAAATAAAATTAAATAATTCCATTTACATATTCACATGGATATTCTACTAGTCAAATAATCACATGCAATATCAAAAACCACTTTCATAATGATGGAATTAATAATGCCAGACTATCATAACTACATAGTCAAGGCCTCATGCTAAGACTACAAATAATATTTTGTCAAGGCCTTATGCCAAGACACTATTTTGTCTCATGAGACCTACCTATGCATTGAGGAGCTATAGCGAGCTCCACCTGTCACTTATTAAGTCCAATGCATTCCTCATATGAATAGGTTTAAACATAACATAAACATTCGTATTAAAACTAGCATAATAAATGTCAATAATTTCTCCATCAACCATGAATAACACATCCACAATCAAACATATCACAAAACCTTCAAAAATATTTGGAAGTTTTGTATCATAATAAAAAAACTTCAAATAAGCTTAAAATCCATCAAAGGATGTTGACATAGATGAAATCAAAACTATTTGAGAGAAATATCTCTTTTTTTTGAAATCTTTTAAAAGTCACAAAATTATAAAATAAAAAATTTAATTTGAAAATATTATTATAAGCTTGTAATGGAAGCATCTATGATTTTATAATGGCGGAAAATAGTCTCACCCGCCGTATAAGTTAAAAAAAGACATTCTTACCTTAATTCTGTTGAAAAAGTTAAAAAAGACCTTATTTGGAAAATGACAGCAAGATTCCTTTATAAAATTCTTAAAAAAAGTCAACAAGGGTATAAATGAATTTATACTATAGTCTTTAAAATGTTAATAATAATTTGAAATACATTTTTAAGAAACATGGATATGGATGATAAAGAGGTCCCAGTAGATAATCACATGTAAACAACCTCAGATAATGAAGAGATTGTGAAGTAAACCCTTACCTTGTACTCTTCCTTAGTCCATGGTATGTTAACCTCCTTTATAATAGTTTAAATATTGTTACTAAATTATAAAAGAACCATATACATAATTATGATATCATATATGATCTTTTAACATTGATTTGTTAATAATATCTTAGTATTATCATTGTTTCGGGTGTTAACTTACTCGTTTTCTTTTATATGTTTTGTTACATAAGTTGTGTTTGTTATGGATAGGTTTTACCTTATTCATATCTAGAATGATATAAAGTTCTTATACATTACTTTTAATCATCAAATGAGAATTATTCTTGAATGGATACGATGGGGATTGAATCTCATCGTGTTCGTGGAGACGGTAGTCCGTACGTACGCACGAGCGACAATATCATCCTTTTGATATTAAAATAATATATAATTGGATGGTATATCATATATAAATAATAATTATCATTTTATATTTATTATTTACATGAATTACGCATCATTATTATACCCATCCAAATAATAATATATTTAATAACATTTACACCACGACGTGGAGACGGTAAGCCGTACGTACGCACATATGCTGACATGTCATTCAAATGATGGATAGAATACTGAATATGGTTGTAACATATTTATAATAATATCAAATTATATAGTAGATACTATATTTATTATTTTAGAATGGGAATAACAAAGAAATAATAAGTTTAAGAAGAAATGAACATGAAAAATGGTGGTTAAAACATTACCTCTTCTTCGGGTTCTTCCTTTTGATTTGATGAAAAGGGATCTTTAGGTTGGATTTATGATCAAACTAAGGCCTCTAGGTGGTATTAAGGGAAGTTAATAGAGTATTTGGGCAGGGTTTGTCCGAGACAAGAGGCTTTGAATGTGTGAATTAGTGAGAAGGGGGAGTGTCCTTTTAAAAAAAGGATGAGGGGACCTCTGGAAAAGCTAGAAATATTGTTTTATTATAAATTCATATTCGGTTTATAATGGCTAAAAAGTGTATTATTTAAAGTTTTAGGTGGGGATGGGTCGAAAAACACTCAAAAAATATAATTTAAACAGGTTTGGGTCATTATATTATCCTTATGTTTTAGTTTTAACTCTTAGTTAATTAGTTTGACACTTACAATGTCACTTTGTATTTTTAAATTATATAGGTAATAAACATACTATATACCTCCAAGAGATCGCCAAGTGGCCCATTAATGATACACCTATCATGATATAAGTCTCTTGGCCGAACCTTAGATTTTTAGGAATTTAATATAAATTAATTATATAGTATTTTTTTAAAAACTCTTTTATGTCAATTTTCACACTATTGGGTATTTTGTTTTTGATAATTTCATAACCGCATTATTACTCGAACCAAATTTATATAACCAATTATAATATGTCATATTAACCTATAAAATTAGTGTAATTCATAAAAAGTCTCAAATGACATTAATTTTGATATTTATAATATCAATTATTTTAAAATTTCATTAATTAGGTATTTACTGCATCACCATTGTGTCATAAATAAAATAAATTATTTAATGTCTAAAAATTATAAATAAAATACCATTATGTAGGAACTATATTTAGAATTATAATGAATATTTAAAATCGAATTTATCTTATGTATAACCCAATATTAAATTTTTTTATTAAATAAACTTTGATTTTAACTCTTTTAACTCTTCTTTGAATTAAATAATAATAAATGTCCTAATCTAATCCAAGTGGACCTAAATGATAATATTTTATTCCTAAGGTTATTTTTGGTCAAGATGCACTTGTCTTATAGAATTAGGACATGTGTTAGTGTAATATTTATATCATTTTTATCCTTAATTACCTTATTTACTTTTAACCGTGGTAAATAAAAGTAAAAAGTTACTATTCTCCAAAAATTATTTTCATCTCATTGAACCACATTTTACTCCTTGATATTAACCGTGTCTCTCAGATTTTCTAAATTCCACTCACAGAAGTGGTAAAATTATGTTTTATGTGAATTTCTAAATTCTCCAAGGAGGTGGGTAAAAAACGCGGAAAAGTTCGATAAATTTTTTATATATCTAAAATTATTCTAAACTAACTCCAATGAATTACATTGAACTTATATAGGTATTATATATCTATTTTTACCTTAATTAAATTTACATAAAATAAATAAATATTTAAATAAAAATTCGGTTTTAAACTACAACTTATTGTTTTTTCACTATTCATCAAAAATTGAAAGTTTTCAGAAAAATACCAAAATTTCACCCTAGGTTAATTTCAATATTCCGAATCCAAAAATGAAGTCCATTTTTGGAAGATAAAATTTATAAAATTTCAAAAAGTGAGTATTACTATTCATAACGGATAGTTTGATTGGTTGTGGTGTGTGTGTGTTAGAACTCGAAGTTGCGTACAACACATGCTACAGTATTATTGAAAGGGAAGCATACCATGGGAGCTTGGGGTGTTACATTATCCCCTCCTTCAAATAATTTTGTCCTTAAAATTTATAGAATACTGCCGCATGAAAAGACTCGGGTGGTTCTTTGTCATAAGTTCCTCAGGTTCCCACGTTGCCTCTTCCATCTTATGGTTTCTCCATAGAACTTTTACCAGACGAGTTGTTCGGTTTCTTAGCACTTGTTCTCTTGTATCAAGAATCCTGATGGGATCTTCGCAATAAGAAAGATCGGGTTCCAGTTCTAATTCTTCATAGGTGAGTACATGCATTGGGTCAGGCATGTACCTTCTCAACAGTGATACGTGGAACACATCGTGAACTTTGGAGAGATTTGGCGGCATTGCCAAACGGTATGCTAAAACCCCAATTTGTTCTAGAATTTCCAAAGGACCGATGTACCTGGGACTCAGTTTACCTTTCTTTCCAAAATGTATAACTCCCTTCCATGGAGATACCTTCAAAAAACATGATCTCCCACCTGAAATTCCAAATCCTTTCTTCGGTTGTCATCATAGCTCTTATTCCGACTTTGAGTAGCTTTGACGTGGTTTTAGATTACCTTCACCTTTTCCATCGTTTCCTCCACCAGTTTTGGGCCTACAAGTTTTCTTTCACCAACATCATCCCAACAGGTTGGTGTGTGATATCTATTTCTATATGACGCTTCATATGGTGCCATCCGAATACTTGAATAGAAGTTATTATTACAGGAAAATTCCACCAGAGGTAAATATTGATCCCACATACCCTGAAAGTCATGTGAGCATGATCTCAACATGTCTTCTAAGGTTTGAATGTTCTGTTCTGATTGTCCATCTGTTTGAGGGTGGTAGGCAGTGCGCAAATGAAGTTCAGTATCCAGGGCTTTCTGAAGACTCTTCCAGAATCTTGAAGTGAAATGGGGATCACGATAAGAAACAATCGATATGGGTACTCCATAAAATCTCACCACTTCATTAATATATAGCCTTGCTATACATTCAAGTGGTAAATCTTCCCTTATAGCATGAAAATGTGCTGAATTGGTAAGACGATCAATAATCACACATATTGTATCATTCCTTCTAGGAGTCTTTGGTAGTCCCATGAAAAAGTCCATCGTAATATTGTCCAATTTCCACTCTGGTATGGGAAGAGGTTGCATGACTCCTCTAGGCTGTTGAATTCCAGCTTTCACTTATTGACAAACCATACATCTTGACACAAAATCAGCAATCTCCCTCTTCATGTTGTCCCACCAAAAAATTTCCTTCAAGTCTCTATACATTTTGTTTCTCCTAGGGTGTATAGAGAAATTGGAACCATGTGCATCGTCCAACAATCCCCTTTTTAGATCAGGTATATTGGGAACACAAAGTCTCTTCCCAAATTTCAAAATTCCATCTTCATACCCAAAGTCATTCAATCTCCCATCATTCATAACTTTAGTCTTCTTTTGAAACTCTTCATCACCAGTCTGAGAACTATTTATCCTTTCTAGTAAAGTTGGTTTGGCAAACTTTTGAAAAAGTATTGATGTTTCACCTTCCATGGTAATTCCCATATCCATCTTCACTAGATCCATGAAAATAGGATCCCTTTCAATTCTCATCATGTTCAAAACTCCATGATATTTTCTGCTCAAAGCATCTGCCACCTTATTTTCCTTCCCAGGGTGGTAGTTTATCGTGTAATCATAATCCCTTAGTAGTTCAAGCCATCTCCTTTTCCTCATGTTGAGTTATTTTTGTGAGAAAATATACTTCAAACTCTTGTGATAAGTATAAATCTCACATTTTTCACCAAAGAGGTATTTCCTCCATATCTTCAAAGAAAATATCATAGCTTCTAACTCGAGATCATGAGTAGGATAGTTTTTCTCATGAATTTTCAACTTTCGTGATGCATAGGCAATAACCCTATCATTCTGAATAATGACACAACCAAGTCCTTTCTTCGATGCATCATTATAAATAACGAACCAATAATTCCCTGATGGTAGAGTCAATATAGGAGCACTGAATAATCTTCTCTTCAGTTCTTCGAAACATTATTCACACTCTTTTGTCCAAACAAATTTAACCCCTTTACGTGTGATCTTTGTTAATGGGTTAGCCTACCTGACAAAATTCTTGACGAAACGTCGATAATAAACTACTAAACCAATAAAACTACGTACCTCAGTTATGTTCGTAGGTGATGGAAATTATTGGATTGACTTGGTCTTAAAAGGATCAATAAAGATTCCATCTTTAGAGACAATATGGCCAAGAAAAGAAATCTCCTGAAGCCAGAATTCACACTTCCTAAACTTCCCATATAATTCATGTCTTCTCAGAGTCTTCAGGATAATGTGGAAGTGATTTTCATGATCTTCGTAGATTTTGGAGTGTACCAAGATATCATCAATAGATACCACCACAAAATCATCGAGATATTCCTTGAAAAATCTATTCATTAGATCCATGAATACAGAGGGTTCATTAGTCAGTCCAAAAGGCATTACTGTAAACTTGTAATGCCCGTACCTTGTTTGAAATGCTGTCTTTAGAATGTCTTCCTTCTTCACACACAACTGATGGTATCCAGATTGAAGGTCAATATTTAAAAAGTATTGATCTCTATGAAGTTGGTCAAATAAATCTTCAATGCAAGGTAGGGGATACTTTTTCTTTATTGTTATAGCAGTGATCTCCCTATAGTCGATACATAACCTCATAGATGCATATTTCTTTTTAACAAAAATAACAGGGGCTCCCCATTGGGAAACACTATGGCGAATAAATACTTTATTACTCAATTACTCTAGTTGTTTCTTTTTTTCAAATAATTCTACAGTGGCCATTCTATAAGGGGTCTTCGATATAGGCCTTGATCAGGGAATTAAATCAATGGAAAACTCAACTTTTCGTTTTGGAGGATGTCTAGGTAAATCTTCCGAAAACACATCTACATATTCTTTCACAATAGGTACATCCTCTATTTGAACATTCCATTGCTCACCCTCAATCATTTAATTCTCTTCCTCCCCAATAATTGAATTTAGTTGAGATACTGGGGGTGGATCTAGATAAGAATTAGGTGGTGACGATTCTGCTCTAAAGATAAGGTGTTCCTTATCATCATCATCAAAAATCGTAACCTCCTTCTTCTTACAATAAATCTTCACATCATGGTCCAAAATCCAATCCATAACGAGGATTATATCAAACTAAATCATAGGTATGAAGATGAGATCAGCGGATAAAGAAAATTTATGTTCTCTAATGGGGACTGATTCACAAAACTTTTTTGCAATGATACTTCCCTTAGGAGTTTTAACTGACAACTCCCTTGTTAAATAAAATTGGAAATATCTAATTTTCTTAGCAAACTGGGAATATATGATACAATGCGATGATCCAGAATCAAATAATGCATTTTCTAAACTTGAGGAAACCATTAAATTACCTGCCACCGCATCTTTCGGAGCTTCTACCTCAGCAGTAGTGATAACACAATCTTGGACTTGATCCCTTGGCCTTTTCTGAGTTAAGTTCCCCTGACACTTAGGACATTCATTTGCATAATGTCCCATCTCCCTGCAATTGTAGCATTGTACATCGGTAGCTTCCTTCATCCCCTTACAATCATGATCTTGGTGGCCTTTTTCACCACACTTGTAACAGACTCCCATTCCTTTTAAGCAAGTACCGGGGTTTTTCTTCCCACATTTTCCATAGGATGGATATTCAACCTTTCCCTTCTTCCCCTTATTTTCATTCCCAGATTGATAAACATATCTATTCTTCTCTTACTTTGCTTTAATGTCATAAGACTTAGAGAATTCATTTTCTATCTGGATACCACATGAGACAATGTCTTTGTATGTTCAGAAGGATTGTGAGACTAATTCTTGAAGGAGAAACGATTTTAACCCATCAAAGAAATGATAAATATTACTTCTTGGGTTACGTATATAATCTCCAGCATAACTTGCTAACCTTGTAAAGTTAGCCTCATACTTTGTGACATTCTCATCCTTCTTTTTTCTCAGACTCAGAAACTGCCTTTCCATATCTGTTCGTTGAACGCGAGGGAAGTATTTTTATAAGAAAAGCACTTTTAATTCCCTCCATTCCATATTTTATACTTCATCGTCTTCCTTTTTGTTTTGAATCAATAACCGAATTGATCATCATCTACAGTGAGGCGATAAACTGCCATGACAACTTTTTCTCTTTCACTAATCCCTAAATCCTGAAATATTTTCTCTAGGGAACTTATCTGTTGCCCAGCTACTAATGGATTTTTACTCCCATTTAATGTTGGTGGTTTCTGCCTCATGAAGCGATCTAACATTGATCATCCACGCTGTGGATCAGGGTGCTCCATACAGGTAAGGTTATTATTCATAACCTGAGTGAGTTGTCCCAGTATGGTGATTAGTTGATCAGAACCAGTTGCATCACCAGCTCCACTATAATTATCTTGAGTAGGAGGGAAATCCCAACACGGAGTACGCGCATTGATATAGTTTCCATTTCTTCCACTAGGAACCATTTCTAAACAATGTTATAAACTAGATCAGTTTATGAATCAAAATACATAATTCCATACTTGTAAAACACTTAACATAAATTAAACTATTTATGGATATAATCCGTAATCATAAAAATGTTTTCTTTGAGTAAGTATATACTCATAAATCCTTAATAATGATTTGTATTGAAAATGAGAGTTATCTTAAGCATATCCCCCGGGAGTGTTGCAACCAAGAGTGAAGAAAGGCCTGTTGTCGTGCACCAGTTCCCGTTCGAGTCTAGCTCAAAGAGGTATCTTCGGGTTTTACCCCTAGATACATATGTTCCAGAGCTACCTCTACTTGCTCATATCCAGACAGGGATGTATTGCTCGGAAAACTCAAAAAAATCTATACAATACCAAAATTATAGGAAGTTCTTCTATACTAATCCTCAAAGTCCATCTTAGGCCTTTGTTTTCTAATCATAGTTTATCTAAATCTAGTTTCCAAGGTTTGTACTAAACTTCTTCTGATACCAACTGTAACGCCCTGACCCCAGTTACCCAGAGTCAGTGCATTATTACATATCATTCGCATGATCACAAGAAAGATCAAGTCTCGACGGACCGATTAGTTTATTAGCCTTGGAATAACTAGATACATTCATAAAGTTTACATTACATCATAAAGTGAAAAATACTACAAAAACATCTTGTCTTAATATCCCCTCATATTATCTCTGCAGGTCATTCATAAATTACTTCTTCACATCCTAGGAAAAAGAAAACATTGAAATGGGTGAGCTCAGATGCTTAGTAAGGATAACAATACAGCAGAAACTTTCATAAATAAGCATGAACATTTAAGGCAATGTATAACTAAAACAAAATACTTTTAAACAAGAACATCAGAATAATATGGAAAAAATAAAATGAAATAATTCCATTTAATTATTCACATGGAAATTCTACTAGTCGAATAATTGCATGCAATATTAAAAACCACCTTCATAATGATGGAATGCATAATGCCAGACTATCATAACAACATAGTCAAGGCCTCATGCGAATACTACAAATAATATTATATCAAGGCCTTATGCCAAGACACTAGTTTGTCTCATGAGACCTAGCGATGCATCGAGGAGCTATAGCGGGCTCCATGATTCACTTATTAAGTCCAATGCATTCCTCATATGAATAGGTTTAAACATAACATAAACATTCTTATTAAAACTAGCATACGAAATGTCAATACTTTCTCCATAAACCATGAATAACACATCCACAGTCAAACATATCACAAAACCTTCAAAAATATATGGAAGTTTTGTATCATAATAAATAAACTTCAAATAAGCTTAAAATCCATCAAAGGATGTTGACATAGATGAAATCAAAACTATTTGAGAGAAATATCTCTTTTTTTGAAATAATTTAAAAGTAACATAATTATAAAATAAAACATTTACTTTGAAAATATTCTTATAAGCTTGTAAGGTAAGCTTCGATGATTTTATAACGACTGAAAATAGCCGCATCTGCCGTATAAGTTAGAAAAAGACATTCTTACCTTAATTCTATCGAAAATGTTAAAAAGGACCTTGTTTGGAAAACGATAGAAAGATTACTTTATAAACATCTTATAAAAAGTCAACAAGGGTATAAATGAATTTATCCCATAGTCTTTAAAATAGTAAGAATAATTTGAAATTCATTTTTAAGAAACATGGATGTGGATGATAAAGAGGTCCCAGCAGATAATCACGTGTAAACAACCTCAGATAATGAAGAGATTGTGAAATAAACCCTTACCTTGTACTCTTCCTTAGTCGATGGTATGTTAACCTCCTATATAATAGTTAAAACATTATTATTAAATTATACAAGAACCATATACATAATTATGATATCATATATGATCTTTTAACATTGATTTGTTAATAATATCTTAGTATTATCATTGTTTCGGGTGTTAACTTACTCGTTTTATTTTATATGTTTTTTACATAAGTCATGTTTGTTATGGACAGGTTGTATCTTATTCATATCCAGAATTATATAAAGTTCATAAACATTACTTTTAATCATCAAATGAGAATTATTTTTGAATGGATACGGTGGGGAATGAATCTCGTCACGTTCTTGGAGACGGTAGTCCGTACGTACGCACGAGCGACAATATCATCTAATTGATATTAAAATAATATATAATTGGATGGTATATCATATATAAAGAATTTTAATCATGTTATATTTATTATTTACATGAATTACACATAATTATTACACCCATCCAAATAATAATATATTGAATAACAATTACACCACGACGTGGAGACGGTAAGCCGTACGTACACACATATGGTGACATGTCATTCAAAGGATGGATATAATAATGAATATGATTGTACCATATTTATAATAATATCAAATTATATAGGAGATAATAGATTTATTTTTTATAATGGGAATAATAAATAAAGAAGAAGATGAAGAATAAATGAACATGAAAAAGGGTGGTGAAAACATTACCTCTTCTTTGGGTTCTTCCTTTTGATTTGATCATAAGGGATCTTTAGGTTGGCTTTATGATCAAACTAAGGCCTCTAGGATGTAGTGAGGGAAGTTTAGAGAGTATTTTTGTAGGGTTTGTCTGAGCCAAGAGGCTTTGAATATGTGAATTTGTGAGAAGGGGGAGTTCCCTTTTATAAAACGGGTGAGGAGCACCTTTGCAAAAGATAGAAATATTATTTTATAATAAATTCATATTCGGTTTCTAATGGCTCGAAAGTGTATTATTTAATGTTTAAGGTGGGGATGGTTCGGAAACCACTCAACCAATAGAATTTAGACAGGTTTGGGTCATTATATTAACCTTATGTTTTAGTTTTAAATCGTAGTTAATTAGTTTGACACTTATCATGTCACTTTGTATTTTTATATTATATAGATAATAAACATACTATATACATATAAGAGACCCCCAAGTGATCCATTAATGATACAAATATCATGATATAAGTCTCTTGGCCAACCACTATATTTTTAGAAATTTAATATAAATTTATAATATATTATTTCTTTTAAAAACTCTTTTATGTCAATTTTTACACTATTGGGTATTGTGTTTTTGATAATTTCATAACAGAATTATTACTTCGAAAAAAATTTATATAACCAATTATAATATGTCATGTTAACCTATAAAATTAGGTAAATTCATAAAAAGTCTCAAATTACATTTATTTTGATATTTATAATATCAATTATTTTAATATTTCATTAATTAGGTAATTACTACATCACCATTGTGTCATAAATAAATTAAATTATTTAATGTCTAAAAATTATAAATAAAATACCATTATGTGGGAAATATTTTTATCTTTATAATGAATATTTAAAATATAATATATCTTATGTATAACCCTATATTAGAAATGTTTTAGTAAATTTAATTTGATTTTAACTCTTTTGGCACTTCTTTGAATTAAATAATAATAAATGTCCTAATCTATTCCAAGTGGACCTAAATGATAATATTTTATTCCTAAGGTTGTTTTAGGTCGAGATACACTTGTCCTATAGAATTAATACACATGTTAGGGTAATATTTTTATCATTTTTACACTTAATTACCCTATTTACTTTGAATCGTGGTAAATAAAAGTAAAAAGTTACTATTCACCAAAAATTATTTTCATCTCATTGAACCACATTTTCTACTTGCTATTAACCGTGTCTCTCGAATTTTCAAAATTCCACACACAGAAGCGGTAAAATTATGTTTTATGTGAATTTCCAAATTCTCCTAGGAGGTGGGTAAAAAAAGGTGAAAAGTTCAATAAAATTTTTATATATCTAAAATTATTCTAAACTAACTCCAGTGAATTACATTAATCTTATATAGGTATTATTTATCTTATTTGACCTTAATTAAATTTAAATAAAATAAATAATTATTTAAATAAAAATTTGGTTTTAAACTATAAGTCAGTGTTTTTTCACTGTTCATCAAAAATTTAAAGTTTTCATAAAAATACCAAAATTTCACCCCAGGCTAATTTTGATATTCCGAATCCAAAAATGAAGTCCATTTTGAAAGATAAAATTTATAAAATTTCAAAAAGTGAGTATTACTATTCATAACTGCAAGTTTGATTGGTTGTGGTGTGTGTGTTAGAACTCGAAGTTGCGTACAACACACGCTACTGTATTATTGAAAGGGAAGCGTACTGTGGAAGCTTGGGGTGTTACATTCTCCCGTCCTTCAAATAATTTCAACCTCGAAATTTCTAGAATACTACCGCATGAAAAGACTTGGGTGGTTATTCATTATAAGTTCCTCGGTTTCCCACGTTGCCTCTTCCATCTTATGGTTTCTCCAAAGAAGTTTTACCAGACGAGTCGTTCGGTTTCTCAGCACTTATTCTCTTGTATCAAGAATCCTGATGGGATCTTCGCAATAAGAAATATCAGGTTCTAGTTCTAATTCTTCATAGGTGAGTACATGCGTTGGGCCAGGCATGTATTTTTTCAATAGTGATACGTGGCACACATCATGAACTTTTGAGAGATTTGGCGGCATCTCCAAACGGTAATCTACATCCCCAATTCGTTCTAGAATTTCAAAAGGACCGATGTACCTGGGACTCAATTTACCTTTCTTGCCAAAACGTATAACTCACTTCCATGGAGATACCTTCAAGAAAACATGATCTCCCACAGGAAATTCCAAATCCTTTCTTCAGTTGTCAGCATAGCTCTTCTGCCTACTTTGAGCAGCTTTGATGTGGTTTTATATTACCTTAACCTTTTCCATCGTTTCCTCCACCAGTTTTGGGCCTAAATGTTTTCTTTCACCAACGTCATCACAACAGGTTGGTGTGCGACATCTCTTTATGTATAATGCTTCCTATGGTTACATCCAAATACTTGAAAGTAAGCTATTATTATAGGAAAATTCCACTAGAGGAAAATATTGATCCCACATACCCTGAAGGTCAAGTGAGCATGATCTCAACATGACTTCTAAGGATTGAATAGTCCGTTCTGATTGTCCATCTGTTTGAGGGTGATAGACAGTGCTCAAATGAAGTTCAGTATCCAGGGCTTTCTAAAGACTCTTCCAGAATCATGAAGTAAAACGGGGATCACGATCAGAAACAATCGATACGGGTACTCCATGAAGTCTAACCACTTCATTAATATATAGCCATGTAAGACGTTCAAGTGGTAAATATTCCCTTATAGCCTGAAAATGTGCTGACTTGGTAAGACGATCAACAATAACCCATATTACATCGTTCCTTCTAGGATTCTTTGGTAGTCCCTTGATAAAGTCCATCGTAATATTGTCCCATTTCCACTCCGGTATGGGAAGAGGTTGCATGAATTCTATAGGCTGTTGCCTTCCAGCTTTCACTTGTTGACAAACCATACATCTTGACACAAAATCATCAATCTCCCTCTTCATGTTGTCCCACAAAAAATGTTCCTTCAAGTCTCTATACATTTTGGTGCTCCCAGGGTGTATAGAGAAATTAGAACTATGAGTAGCGTCCAACAATTCCTTTTTTAGATCAGGTATATTGGGAACATAATGTCTCTTCCCAAAATTCAAAATAATATCTTCATACCAAAAGTCATTCAATCTCCCCTCATTCACAGCTTTAATCTTCTTTTGAAACTCTTCATCACCGGTCTGAGAACTGTTTATCCTTTCTAGTAAAGATGGTTTGGAAACCATTTGAAAAAGTATTGATGTTTTACCTTCCATGGTAATTCCCATATTCATCTTCACTAGATCAATGAAAATAGGATCCCTTTCAATTCTCATCATGTTCAAAACTCCATGATCTTTTCTTCTCAAAGCATCTGCCACCATATTTGCCTTCCCTAGGTGGTAGTGTATCGTGCAATCATAATCCATGAGTAGTTCAAGCCATCTCCTTTTTGTGAGAAAATATACTTCAAACTCTTGTGATCAGTATAAATCTCAAATTTTTCACCAGAGAGGTAGTGCCTCCATATCTTCAAAGAAAATATCACAGGTGCTAACTCAAGATCATGAGTAGGATAGTTTTGATCATGAATTTTCAACTGTCGTGATGCATATGCAATGACCCTATCATTATGAATAAGGACACAACCAATTCCTTTCTTCGATGCATCACTATAAATAACGAACCCATCATTCCTCGATGGTAGACTCAATATAGTCGAATTGACTGATCTTTTCTTCAGTTCTTCAAAACATTCTTCACACTCTTTTTTCCAAACAAATTTAACCACTTTATGTGTGAGCTTTGTTAATGGGTTATCTAACCGGGAAAAATTCTGGACGAAACGTCGATAAAAACCTACTAAACCAATACAACTGCATACCTCAGTTATGTTCGTAGGTGCTGGCCATTCTTGGATTGCCTTGGTCTTAGAAGGATCAACAGAGATTCCATTTTTAGAGACAATATGGCCAAGAAAAGAAATCTCTTGAAGCCAGAATTCACACTTGCTAATCTTTCCATATAATTCATGTCTTCTCAGAGTCTTCAGGATAATGCGCAAATGATTTTCATGATCTTCATAGATTTTGGAGTATACCAAGATATCATCAATAAATACCACAGAAAAATCATCGATACATTCCTTGAAAACTCTATTCATTAGATCCATAAATAAAGAGGGTTCATTAGTCAGCCCAAAAGGCATTACCGTAAACTCGTAATGCTCGTACCTTGTGCGAAATGCTGTATTTGGAATGTATTCCTTCTTGACACACAATTGATGGTATCTAGATTGAAGATCAATCTTTGAAAAGTATTGAGCTCCATGTAGTTGGTCAAATATATCATCAATGCGAGGTAGGGGATACTTGTTCTTTATTGTTATAGTAGTGATCTCCTAGTAGTCGATACATAATTTCATAGATCCATCTTTCTTTTTAACAAAAAGAATATGGGCGCCCCATGGAGAAACACTAGGTCTAATAAATACCTTATTACTCAATTCCTCTAGTTGTTTATTTAGTTCAACTAATTATATAATGGACATTCTATAAGGGGTCTTCGATATAGGCCTTGATCCAAGAATTAAATCATTGGAAAACTTCACTTCTCATTCTGGATGATGTCCAGGTAAATCTTCCGGAAACACATCTACATATTCTTTTTCAATAGGTACATCCTCTATTTTAACATTAATTTCCTCATCCATAGTCATTTAATTCTCTTCCTCCCCAATAATTGAATTTAGTTGAGCTACTGGGGGTGGATCTAGATAAGAATTAGGTGGTGATGATCCTGCTCTAAAGATAAGGTGTTCCTTATCATCATCATCAAAAATTGTAACCTCCATCTTCTTACAATAAATATTTGCATCATGGTCTGAAATCTATTCCATATGGAGGATTATATCAAACACAATCATAGGTATGACGATGAGATCATCAGATAAAGAACATTTATGTGCTCTAATGGGGACTGATTCACAAAACATTATTGCAATTATACTTCCCTTAGGAGTTTTAACTGAAAACTCCCTTGTTAAATCAAATTGGAAATATCTAATTTTCTTAGAAAACTTTGAAGATATGAAACAATATGATGTTCCAGAATCAAATAATGCATTTTCAAAACATGAGGAAGCCATTAAATTACCTACCACCACATATTTTAGAGCTTCTACCTAAGCAGTAGTGATAGCATAATCTTGGCCTTGATCCCTTGGACTTTTCTGAGGTAAGTTCCCCTGATGATTAGGACATTCATTTGAATAATGTCCCATATCCCTGCAATTGTAGCATTGGACATCGGTAGCTTCCTTCATCCCCTTGCAATCACAAGCTTGGTGGAATTTTTCACTACACTTGTAACAGACTCCCATTCCTTTTAAGAAAGTACCGGGGTGTTTCTTCCCACATTTACCATAAGATGGATATTCAAACTTTCCCTTCCTCCCCTTATTTCCATTCCCAGATTGATCAGCATATCTATTCTTCTCTTGATTTTCTTTAAAGTCATAAGACTTAGAGAATTCCTTTTCTTTCTTGATAGCACATGAGACAATGTCTTTGTACGATGAGAAGGATTATGAGACTAATTCTCGAAGGAGAAACTGTTTTAACCCATCAAATAAATGATCAATCTTACTTCTTGGGTTATGTATATAATCTCCAGCATACCCATCTAACCTTGTAATGTTAGCCTCATTCTTTGTGACATTCTCATCCACCTTTTGTCTCAGACTCAGAAATTGCCTTTCCATATCTTCTCGATGATCACGAGGAATGTATTTTTCTAAGAAAATCTCTTTGAACTCCCTCCATTCCATATTTGATACTTCATCATCTTCCTTCATGTTTTGAATCAATGACCACCATTGATCAGCATCTCCAGTGAGGTGATAAACTACTATGAAATCTTTTTCCCTTTCACTACTCCCCAATGCCTGAAATATTTTCTCTAGGGAACTTATCCATTGCCCAACTACTAATGTATTTTTACTCCCATTGAATTTTGGAGGTTTCTACCTCATAAAGTGATCTAACATTGATCCTCCACACTGTGGATCAGGGTGCTCCATACATGTATGGTTATTATTCATAACCTGAGTGAGTTGTCCCAGTATGGTGATTAGTTGATCGACACCAGTTCCATCACCAACTCAACTATAATTCTCTCTGAGTAGGAGGGCAATCCCAACATGGATTACATGCATTGATACAGTTTCCATTTCTTCCACTAGGTGCCATTTCTAAACAATGGAATAAACTAGATCAGTTTATGAATCAAAATACATAATTCCATACTTGTAAAACACTTACCATAAATTTAACTATTTATGGATATGATCCATAATCATAAAAATGTTTCCTTTGAGGAAGTATATACTCATAAACCCTTCATAATGATTTGTAAAGAAAATGAGAGTTATCCTAAGCATATCCTCTGGGAGTGTCGTAACCAAGAGTGCAACAAGGCCTGTTGTCGTGCACCAGTTCCCGTTCGAGTCTAGCTAAAAGCGTTGTTTTTGGGTTTTACCCCTCGGTACATCTATTCCAGAGCCGTCTCTACCTGCTTGTATCCAGACAGGGATGTATTGTTCAGAAAACTCACAAAATATCTACAATACCAAAATTCTAGGAAGTTCTTCTATACTAATCCTCAAAGTCCATTTTAGGTCTATGTGCTCTAATCTGAGTTTATCTAAATCTAGCTTCCAAGGTTTGTACTAAACTTTCTCTGATACCAACTATAATGCCCCAACCCCAATTACCCAGAGTCGGTGCATTATTACATATCATTGGAATGATCACAAGAAAGATCAAGTCTCGAAAGACTGATTAGTTTAGTAGCCTTGGAATAACTAGATACATTCATAAAGTTTTCATTACATCATAAAGTGAAAACTACTAAAAAAACATCTTGTCTTCATATCCCGTCATATTATCTCTATAGGTCATTCATAAATTACTTCTCACATCCTGGGAAAAATAAAACACTGAAAGGGGTGAGATCAGATGCTCAGTAAGTATAACAATATAGCGGAAACTTTCATAAATAAGCATAAACATTTAAGGCTATGTATAACTAAAACAAAAGACATTTAAACATTAACATCATTATAATATGGAAAAAATAAAATGAAATAATTCCATTTAATTATTCACATGGATATTCTACTAGTCGAATAATCGCATGAAATATCAAAAACCACTTTCATAATGATGGAATGCATAATGCCAGACTATCATAACCACATAGTCAAGGCCTCGTGCCAAGACTACAAATAATATTTTGTCAAGGACATGTGCCAAGATACTAGTTTGTCTCACGAGACCTACCGATGCTTCGAGGAGCTATAGCGGGCTCTACCCGTCACTTATTAAGTCCAATGCATTCCTCATATGAATAGGTTTAAACATAACATAAACATTCGTATTAAAACTAGCATACAAAATGTCAATAATTTGTCCATAAAAAAAGAATAACACATCCATTGTCAAACATATCACAAAACCTTCAAAAATATATTAATGTTTTGTATCATAATAAATAAACTTCAAATAAGCTTAAAATCCATTAAAGGATGTTGACATAGATGAAATCAAAACTATTTGAGAGAAATATCTCTTTTTTTGAAATCATTTATAAGTAAAATAATTATAAAATAAAACATTTACTTTGAAAATATTCATATAAGCTTGTAAGGGAAGCTTGGATGATTTTATAACTGTGGAAAATATCCGCACCCGCTGTATAAGTTAAAAAAAGACATTCATGCCTTAATTCTGTCAAAATGGTTAAAAAGGACCTTGTTTGGAAAACGACAGAAAGATTCCTTTATAAAAATCTTATAAAATGTAAAAAAGGGTATAAATTACTTTATCCCATAGTCTATAAAATATTTAGAATAATTTGAAATACATTTTTAAGAAACATGGATGTGGATGATAAAGAGGTCCTAGTAGATAATCACGTGTAAACAACCGCGGATAATGAAGAGATTGTGAAATAAACCCTTACCTTGTACTCTTCCTTAGTCGATGGTATGTTAACCTCCTGTATAATAGTTAAAACATTGTTTTTAAATTATACAATAACCATATACATAATAATGATATCATATATGATCTTTTAACATTGATTTGTTAATAATATCTTAGTATTATCATTGTTTTGGGTGTTAACTTACTAGTTTTCTTTTATATGTTTTGTTACATAAGTCGTGTTTTTTATGGATAGGTTGTACCTTATTCATAACTATAATGATATAAAGTTCTTAAAAATTACTTTTAATCATCAAATTAGAATTAGTCTTGAATGGATATGATGGGGAATGAATCTCATCGCGTTCGTAGAGACGGTAGTCCGTATGTACACACAAGCGACAATATCATCCTTTTGATAAAAAAATAATATATAATTGGATGGTATATCATATATACAGAATAATTATCATGTTATATTTATTATTTACATTAATTACACATCATTATTTTACCCATCCAAATAATAATATATTGAATAACAATTACACCACGACGTGGAGACGGTAAGTCGTACGTACGCACGCATGGTGACATGTCATTCAAAGGATGGATAGAATACTGAATATGGTTGTAACATATTTATAATAACGTCAAATTATATAGGAGATACCAGATTTATTATTTTATAATGTGAATAACAAAGAACGAAGAAGTTGAAGAAGAAATGAACTTGAAAAAGGGTGGTGAAATCATTTCCTCTTCTTCGGGTTCTTCCTTTTGATTTGATCAAAAGGGCTCCTTATGTTGGATTTATGATCAAACTAAATCCTATAGGTTGTAGTGAGTGAATTTTAGAGAGTGTTTGGGCAGGGTTTGGCCGGTCCAAGAGGATTTGAATGTGTGAATTAGCGAGAAGGGGGAGTACCCTTTTATAAGAGGAGTGAGGGGCACCTTTGGAAAAGGTAGAAATATTATTTTATAATAAATTTATATTCGGTTTATAATGGCTCCAAAGTGTATTATTTAAAGGTTAAGGTGGGGATGGGTCTAAAAACACTCAACCAATAGAATTTAGACAGGTTTGGGTCATTATATAAACCTTATGTTTTAGTTTTAACTCTTAGTTAATTAGTTTGACACTTACCATGTCACTTTGTATTTTTATATTATATAGTTAATAAACTTACTATATACCTCCAATAGAACCCACATGTTCCATTAATGTTACACCTATTAGGATATAAGTCTCTTGGATGAACCTTATATTTTTAGGAATTTAATATAAATGAATAATATAATATTTGTTTTAAAAACTCTTTTATGTCAATTTTGATACTATTGGGTATTTTGTTTTTGATAATTTCATAAAAGCATTATTACTTCGAACCAAATTTATATAACCAATTATAATATGTCATATTAACTGAGAAAATCAGTGTAATTCATAAAAAGTCTCAAATTACATTTATTTTGATATTTATAATATCAATTATTTTAATATTTCATTAATTAGGTAATTACTGCATCACTGTTGTGTCATAATTAAATTAAATTATTTAATGTCTAAAAATTATAAATTAAATACCATTATGTAGGAAATATTTTTATATTTATAATGAATATTTATAATCAAATTTATCTTATGTATAACCCTATATTAAAAATGTTTTAGTAAATAAACATTGATTTTAACTCTTTTAACTCTTCTTTGAATTAAATAATAATAAATGTCCTAATCTAATACAAGTGGACCTAAATGATAATATTTTATTGCTAAGGTTGTTTGTGGTTGAGATAAACTTGTCCAATAGAATTTGGACATGTGTTAGGGTAATATTAATATCATTTTTACCCTTAATTACCCTATTTACTTTTAACTTTGGTAAATAAAAGTAAAAAGTTACTATTCACAAAAAAATTATTTTCGTCTCATTTAACCAAATTTTACTCCTTGATATTAACCATGTCTCTATTATTTTTGAAATTCCACTCACAGAAGTGGTAAAATTAAGTTTTATGTGAATTTCCAAATTCTAGGAGGTGGGTAAAAAAACGGTGAAAAGTTCAATAAATTTTTATATATCTAAAATTATTCTAAACTAACTCCAATGAATTACACTGAACTTATATAGGTATTATGTATCTATTTTGAAATTATTTAAATTTAAATAAAATAATTAATTAATTAAATAAAAATTCGGTTTTAAACTATAACTCAGTGTTTTTTCACTATTCATAAAAAATTGAAAGTTTTCAGAAAAATACCAAAATTTCTCCCTAGGATAATTTAGATATTAAAAATCCAAAAAATGACGTCCATTTTAAAAGATAAAATTTATAAAATTTCAAAAAGTGAGTATTACTATTCATAACGGCTAGTTTGATTGGTTGTGGTGTTTGTGTTAGAACTCAAAGTTGCGTACAACACACGCTACTGTATTATTGAAAGGGAAGCTTACCGTGGAAGGTTGGGGTGTTACATTAATGTTGGATGGAAAGATATATAGATTCAATTTTACTATGTATGACCATTATGAGTTTTGTTACAAGTTTTATGATCATGTTTTGAAGTGGTTAGTTAGATGTTATGATGTAGTGTTTACATGGGATCTGGCCAATTCAAATGTTGATACGGGTGAAAATTCATCTTCTCTAAATTTTGATGGTTTTTTTAGTGTTGATCTAGTTTTTGATTCATTTTTACCTTATATCATTGATTATAATGATCATATTAATGTGAAAAATAATTTTTAGCATGAAAAAGTTAGAGTTTATGTTTATGATGCATCTATTATTTCAGATGATCCAGTTCTTGGGGTTATTAATGAACCCGAAACTCCACTATAGAGATAATATTGGCATCATACAACTTCTACTAGAGATTGACCAAATTTATATGTTATCTTCGCTAAAGGGGATAACCATAACCTTTTGATGAGTCCATAGAAAGTGATCAAAATAAAAAATGGATTGATAATAATGAATAGTTTGATGAGATCATTTCATCACAACCACACTTTGAGGATGGTGAAGTTACCTAAGGGTAAAATGGATTTTTAAAATCAATGGATTTATCAAATAAAAAACAAGGAATCCAGTTTTCTTCCATGATATAAAGAAATGTTTGTTATTAATGGCCTATGTTAGAAGAATGTTACTGATTTTGATGAAAAAATTGAACCTATTGTCAAAATTTCTTTCATTTGAGTTATTCTTAGTTTGACTACTGGTTTGGATATGCAGATTTAGTAGATGGATGTGAATACAACTTTCTTTTATAGTGATTTAGATCTTGATATTAATATAGAGTATCACGATGGTTTTTTTAAATAGGTAAAGGGAATTATGTTTACTATTTAAATAATATTTTGTATGGTATGAAGAAAGCTTCAAGGTTGTCGTATTTTTTTGAATATTCCAATTTTATTTGATTTTTAAGAAGCCAAATTTTAATGATAATGTTTCTATTCATAGATTTTGGATGAAGATTTTATTATATTGATAAATTATGTTTATGATATAATAATCATTGTCCATGTTTATTAATGAATTTATAGGCTAAATAGGTTTATTATCCAATATTTTATAATGGAAGACTAGGAGCCAACACAATAAATTCTTGGCATGGCAATCTTCTATTATAGAATGTCCAAAAAATTATAGTTATCTCAGGAGAGATATATTGAGAAGGTGTTTTAGATATTTCCTATTGATAGAGAAAAAATGGTTATTACTCCTCTAGATTCACAATTTACGATTATTTCAAATTATTCATCTTATAATAACGGGGATAGAGAAGAGATGCAACACATTTTTTATTCATCTACTATTGGTTTTCTAAAGTATGAAACAATATTTAATAAACTCAATATAGTTTATAAAGTTTTTGTGGTATGTCATTTTCTATAAAATCATGGTAGAGATCATTTTAGTGTATTGAAGTTTATTTTTATGATATCTTCATGGTACTTAGGATATGAGAGTATGTTTTGGATGTTGGAAACCAACGATTTGTGGATTTATAGTTTAATATATAGTGGGGGATATGGATTTGAAAAAGTCATATTTAGGAAATTTTATCACATTTTTAGTTGGGGGGGGGGGGGGGTTATTATCTTGGTATTATGGATTGAAAATATTTATTACTTTATCCACCACTATGATTGAGTTCATTACAGTCACAAGTGTTGAGTTTTCATTGTACATCATGCTGACATGGAATCAGAAGAATAATGATATATATGATCTATATTTGATGGAATCAACATGTAATAAATGAAACAATCATACCAATATAGAAAATGTAGTGACATTTAATGATTTTTCTTAATTAAGATCACTAGAGTATCAAAAAATTTATCCCTTCCTTGGAGGGATTACACTAGCCTTGTGAGTCATAATCTCAATTGAAGTACTCATGTACACTTGAATAGGTGTTAGAATATTTATCATAAGTGATGAACAAGATATGAGAAGGAATATATCTTTGAGAGGCTTTCCTAAAATATTGGTTATGTACATAAGTAAGATATTATCCCTTTATACAGCTATCCATGGCACATTTCATTTAATGAAACATTTCAGCCATATTCAATTTATCCATATAAATTTATTCCTATTTTCATTAACTCATTGAATCATATTAAATGATTATTAGATCCATTTATCCATTCATAATATATTATTTTTAATGAAACCACGTTGAATATTAATATACCTAAATGAAATACTCGATTAATTGTTTTAGCACATATTTAACTATCTCACACTTTCACTAAATTCCATAAGGACTCTCTGAAAAAATTCACAACTCTTTTTAAATATATCCAAAACTATTTTTGGATATGTTTGAATCATATTATATCCATTTTGGAAGACACACTTTATCCAAAACATAATACTTATCTTGTGGCCTAACTGTGTGACCTTATGGGCCTTATTATAATTGAAAAAATATAAAATATAAATTTCATAGATTTGAGAAAATAGAGGCCTCTAGAAAATATTTATTTCTAGACAAGCCACTAAGGGGTCAGTTTTTATCTCCATAAAAGATACTCATATTTCTTTAACAAAATCTCGACCACTAGATGTATCATATAAATCAAATATATGACTATAAATTTTTTTATATAACATCGAGTGGACACTTGATGTGCAACATGTCAATATAGTATAGTCATCTCATCTTTTATTGATTCTCGGAAAGTGACTTACCAAGGTGATGAATGCAACACATGTCATTCATCCAACATATGATCACATCACATTCTCATTATCCAAGTAGTTTAACACGTAATATGTGACATGTACATGTATTTTTTCATTCTCATTAAATCAAGGTCTATATGTATTTTCTTGATATATAAGTCTAAAAGTACCATCTTGGTTACACTCAAACTGATGACATGATTAGGAACATACCCAACCACAATCAAATTATATAAGTTCATATTTTAACTTTTGGAGTAGGTTATCAAAGTATGAAGGTTCCCATGCTTGGTATCTTTTCAACCTATAGTAATAGGGATTTATAATATTCATACACACCTATCTATATCTATGACTATATAATATTACATTATATATACTTTATAATTCTAGTTTAATTAATAAATCTCTACTTATTACCACATGATCCTATTCTCTATATCTTGTGTACAACCTTTTGTAATAAGTACAAGAATCTATTCAATCTAATATTAACATATAATCACAACCAATAATACTCTATGATGATCTTTGATTAAGGAAAACTCAATGTTTGTACTTTTAGGGGATATTTATCATTTTATTATTCATGTAAATTAAATTTTACCACACATGGATTAATGATAAATAGTGATTTCCATTATTACAATTACATGATATGTTTACAATAATTAAAACAAATATCTTAAGTGTTTAATATCCATATATTCTATATTAATCTAATATAGTACTTTAAATAATGGTTTTGGAATATTTCAAACATATATAATTCCTATCACATCTCTATATGAACATTTGAGGAAATAATCCCATTAAAATCTTAGTGAGTAACATTTAAAAAGTATGTTAGTTTTTATAATGGTGAGACTTGGGAATAATATTCCTTATGCTCAATTATTTGAACATGCAATCAAAAAATTTAATTTTATAACACCAAATGTTATAATGTTATCTTTTATTTTCTACACAGAACCCTTTATATGCATAAAATCATCATATATTATGAAATTATGCCATCAAAATTTATCCTTGAGATCACTGTTACCATTTACATTTTTATCAAGAATATCCTAGTGCATTTTGGGATAATGTTTCTTTCACATCATTGTGGTGAAAACATGTTACCATTTACATTTCTCTTTTCTATTATTTCATAAACCGCTATGGTCATCAATTGAATTTCACTTTGTAAAGGAGTTGGCATATAGTGATATTCACTTTGTTATAGTAAGAAAACGTATATATTTATATTTTATTTCCCATTATATCATAAAAATTGTTTTATGATACCAATTATAATTCAGTTTCTCATAATAACTAAATATAACTCTTTATATTTATTTATCATCACATATCCTAAATATATTAGTAAATTAAGTGAATATTTGGTTTTAATATTTGACTTGTATAGGACTTTAGTTAATAGTGATATTCAATTTCTCATAATAAATAAATGAAACTACATATATTTTCTTTTATTGTAACATATCCTAACATTTTAATATATTGATTATAAAATCACATAAATTTAAACTGAAACAATTTTTATTTGTTATCTTTGAACTTACCTATGTCCAAACATACTTCCACTGGCCTCTTATACACTATATTCTCTTTGGAATATCATTTTAATACACCAAAAAATACTTTGTGTTTTATGCAAAAACACTTATTTATTTTTAGAATGAATATTTTAAAAATAAATTATTATTTCCGTATATCATATGGAATTCTAGGTGTTTAGATTATTTCATTAAAAAAGAATATTTTGTTCATTAAAATAAACCATTCTTGGGTTGGAATAAAATTCCATAATATTTTAACAAATAGATGAAAAAACACTTTATAAAGGATAAAACACTTTTCTCCATATCTCCTTCTAAAAATATGTTATAGAATATAATGAATGAAATAGCCCATGTATAAAATTAATTATATGATTTTGTTCATAATGAGTCATTTTTAACACCTATTATCATATAATAGAAGTGAGATTAGGATACACTTCATTTACATAGATTCATGAAATATTGACAAATATTTTTACATTCAAATTTATTATGTAGAAATTGTTTACTTCATAACTTGATTTCAAAATATAAGATATTTCAATTATTCCTTTTAATTTTTACTCCTATATATTTATAAAAATTTTAAAACATATAATAAGTATCACATACCCTTCAAAACCAAAGAATAAATTTCTCTAAAATTAATACCTACAATGGATATTCTAGGAAGTTACCAAACCATTTAGGTATTCTAGGTAATTCCATCATATAGAATCCTTACTACTTCTGGATAAAACCCTTATATTACAAATAACCTTGTCCAGATTCTTGATGAAATATTATTGTAATTCCCAAATTTTCCTATTCTGGTTTTAAACTTTTACCCTTTGTACTATCTATACAGTACTCAAAATTTAAAAATCATATGCTAAGTTCATTTATTCTAAAAAAATATAATACGTTGTCAAATTTTATTGAATTCATTAATATTATCAAAATATATCTATCAATGAAAGTGGGTTGAATTTTTTAAATAGAATAAGAATTAAAGTTATTGTTTAGTATCTCTGTGAATATTCAATAATATTGACATACCAAATCATATTGTGTACATGAGACTAATTTCCCTAAGTAAATTAGTTTCTAGTGCCTTCGAAGCCTTAACTAAACCATTCCATACTTTTATAAGAATTTAGATACACTCATAGAATAACTTTTATAATTGGTTACATAAGAGGGAACAATTTTAATACATATAATATTTATCTTACATAATGACTTTTTTAAGACACATGTATTAGGAGTTTACCATAAGCTTCATAGATAAAGGATTAACTTCAAATTTTATTTTGATGATGATGGTGAATTTATCTATAATAGATATTTTTATAAATAGAATATCATGTCTTGTATCTATTCATCAAATACTTTTAATGATATTTCTCTCACTAAAAATTTTGACCCCATACATTATATTCATTTAGTAATCCATGATCCATATTTCACTGAGCAATTATTATGTTATCTTTGTTCTATCACCACATTGTTATTTAGGTAGGTAATCACTAAAATCATAATAATTGTAACTTTTATATAGTTGAGAAGATAACCAATTATCCAAATTTTTCATACGGATTCACTAAACTCTATTCTTCTGGTAACATAATCCTATTAGGGTGTCTCATCTAGTGTAACCCAAATAAAATGTCAAAAATAAGCTAAAAAAAGATCAATCCAAAGGCACTTGTTTATGGAATGGCCAACCCAAATATGTTCCTATATCTCCCATTACATACTTTACTTACATAAAGAAAATCCATGGGCTCTTAGTTGTAGAATAACCATCCCTGTTATATGATCCCAGTCTTGACAAGTGTCTCTTTGGAAGGAATCCCAGAACCGTACTGAAGGGTTTTCCAGTCTCACCAATTTAATATGCTTCATATTCATATTAAATTCATAATTATTAAATATTAAGTTATATTTATCTTTCCATGTTTTATTAACTATTTTTCATTCATTCTGCTAATGATTCAGTTTTGGAATCCCTATTCTAACCTCTAAATTAATGTGTTCAAAACACATTAGTGTGAAACTTTTACACAACCCACAAGTTTATGTTACTCACCCCAAAATAGAAGTTAAAAAAATTACTACATATCTGAATTATCATATGCAGAAGGCACATCAACCTTTTTTTTATCTGCATATAGAAACATGAGATTGATAATATCCACATTATTAATCCCAAAGTTCCAGATACCCACCCCTATCCAATTTTCTAGAAAATGTGTAATCCTCTAGGTTAGTAGGTGGTCCGACCCAAGTCATTATTCATAGTTAAACTTTAATCAAGATAGATTTCAGTTTATGATATCTCTAACACCAAATATACACAAACTACACCAAATATCTTAATTAAATCTAATAACATCAATTAAAAACTAAGGTTAGGGTAGATGAAAACTAAATTTGATGGAGTCTTACATTACTTATAATACATGGATCTATCTCTTAGAAGTAGTAAAATAGTTAAACTAAAGCATCCAAATTCAGAATATAAATAATTTAAACTATTAATAAATTATAGAATAAACATTAAATAAATAAACAATTCAAATATTTAGACACGAGATAATAATTTATGAAATATTGAAAAATAAATACTAACTATAAACCTTTTTTTAAATTATATAATATTATATACATCACATAATTTTGGAAACTTTTATACTTGATCTAATATGAACTATTTCAGATTGTTTATTATATTGAATCTTCATGTAATTATTTAAACCATACATAATATCAACAATCAAAACCATTTTTATGTAGTTTAAAATATATCTTAAAAAATATCATTAAAAAAGGTCCATTTTTAATTTGAACAACTTAAAAATAATTAATTATGTTAAAGTCATAACTATTAATATAAACACCTTTTATATTTTGACCATATTTATGATATTTATAAAATATTTTATAAAACGTTTTTATGGTCCTTACATACAAACTTTATTTTAAATTTTCAAAGCTTCCATATAGTTTAAGATAGAAGTTTTTAATAAGCTTTAATATTAATTTATAAACCTTTTTTAAAAAAAAAATATTATAAAAATATTATTTAATTAAGCATAAATTAATTTTATAAATATCTCAATAAATGTTATTACATTATTTATAAAAAAAATTATAAATGATATAATCAAATTAATAATTGAATTTTCTTGAGTAAAATAAATATTTTATTTATTTTCATAAAAAAGTTTAATTGATATAAACATTTCATATTTGAAAAAGGATATTAATTTTTTTATTAATATCACATTAATAATGTTATTACCTTTTTTTATAAACCATTATATAAGTATGAATGAAATACATAATTTTTTTTGTTAATAATTGGATATAATTATAAAATTTAATATTTTTTCCCTGATTGAAACATTTAATTTCAAAATTTATATAAATATTATTTATAAAATATTAAAATAATCACATGGGTTCATCAAAGAATCTTATGCCTTTGATACCATTATTTTTTTTGTACAACATATTATAATGGAAGATAGAGAAAAACCCATACATATATGATCTATCTTTGATAAAATCATTGTGTAATATATGAGGAACATAAATGTGCTAAACTGGATAATCAATGCACTAATATTCAATTAGTCTACTTAGTTAAGATCAATGGAGCATCAAAAAAATAATTCCTTCCATAGGGGGATTACACCCGCTTGCGAATCTCGATCTCAATCATAGGAATCCTATACACATGAAGAGGTGATAGCATCTTCACGAAGGTTGATGAATAAAATAGAAGAATAAGAAATATTTGAGGTGTTTGACCAAAAAATGGTTATGTACAATAGGAGGGATCTAATCCTGTTATATATACATCCATTACATGTTTAATTTAATGAAATGTGTCAACCATATTAAAGGAATTTATATATATTTATTCCAATTGTCTTTAAAACATATAATCTTATTTCATAAATATTCAATCCATTTATCCATTCATAATGGATTATTAGTAGTAAAATCACATGAAAGATAAATGCACCTAAATTAAATATTCCCTTAATTATTTTAGTGTGTATTCATCATGAAAGTAAATCTAGGTGTTTTTTGTAGATAAGGAATTTTATTCATGATATCAGTTTTTATCAGGACATGTATGATTTATTTTGTGATAGTAGAAATGATATTTTTTGGAAAAGAATCCTACTTTTCAAGAAAGATAAAAAAATATTTATGTTTACTATCATTGGATCTGCAACATCCTTGATTCCTGAAAGATGGAGCACAAGAATATTCACACAGATTACAATGGGTAAGATATGTTGACCATGATGTTACCAAGGTGTATATATGAGACTTACAAACCAATTTTAGGGTTTCTGGGGATAGATAAATTATCTTGGGGGGGGGGGGGGGGTTTGGGTGTACTACTCATGTGGATACCACATGTTATTCATTTAAAAAAAATAAAGAAATATATATTTGAAAATGAGTAACATTATTTACAAGAGGAAGATGATTTTCAAATGGGGGTGTGTCACTTTCTCTCTACATCATGAAGTTTGTAGGTGGATATGGTTTTGGATTTTCTTTAAATATGAAACTGATATATAATATTTATGTTATGAATGGATTTAATTAATTGTATCCTTTATTCTAACCTTGGTAATTTTTATGTACTTTTCATTCAGATGAAGAATCTCTGGTCCACACTGTTAGATATTGTTTGATTTATTTCTCAAGGTGATTTATTGTTTTCAAAATAATATCTTGTTTCACTTATATTTCAGTATTTTATTATATTTTATTGATTATAAAATTTTATATAGTTGTACCTTGAGGATATTCACATAGATGATAATGGGAAAGATATGTTGACCAAGATTTTACCCAGAGGTAAATTTGAGACTTATCAACTAATTGATAGGTTGTATGTGATCCAAAATTTAGTTAGTGGGGGAGTTTTTTAGGGGTCCTACCCCATGGGTATCCTATATAAATCTTAAAAAAAAATTAAATGGATATATGAAAATAAGTTACATTTTTTGAAAGGGGTAGGAGAATTTCAAAAGGGGGTGTGTCACATTATCTCTTCCAAGTATGATTGGTCTAAAATTATGGTTTTTGAAGTGGTTTTTGATCAGAAACTAATAGATGATATATTTATTTGGTTTGATTAGATTTGATCGATAATATCTTCTATTCTATCCTTGGTGATTTTTCTTCACATTTTCATTCATAAAATGAATCTCTGATCTGCACAGTTAAAAATAGTTTTATTTATTTATTAGGCATATTTCTTTATTTTTAGACATCTTTTAGGATGAAGCCTCATTCAATCTATGATTATATTATATGAGGTAATACTTCTGAGAATCTGCTCATATTTGAGTGTCTATACTGTGTAGTTATTGATTTTAGTATATCTATTTTTTGGACTAAATCCCATGAATTCCCATTTGGGTTTTCCATGTTAAAAATATATAGTGTTGAATATTTATTTTATGAACATATTTTTTTCCCTGTCACAAACTTATTTTAAATTTTCATGCTTGTTTAAAGGGAATGAATTTTTAATTCCATTCAACGTTCACTTCCTTGTTATTAACACATTCATATATCTCTATTTTTCTGAATATTATGTGTCATTTCCTTCTTTATAAAACATATTAATATGTATATATTTATATTAAAATGTGTAAGGTGTGTATGGAATTATAAAAACCCATGATGCATTTATTAAGGCTTTTATCTCTTAATATATAATGTATGGTGCATGGGTAATGAGCCAAGCACACGGTGTTATATTTTCTATGTAGTGAACTTTGAATTATTCTTATGATGTCATTTCTATGTTACTTTCATGTATCCATGATTGATTTTTTTCATATTCCATTAATTTATAATTGATATATCCACTATGCTCAAGAATATGTGAACACAAACAAATGAAAAAAGTATAATAAAATCCACTAATCAATGCCCAAAAATATGTCAAATAAACCCAAAATATCATCAGTAATAATGATAATGATAATGATAATGATAATGATAATGATAATGATGATGATAATGATAATGATAAGGATAATGATAAGGATAACGATAATGATAATGCTAATGATAATGGTAATGCTAATGCTAATGATAATGATAATGATAATGATAATGATAATGATAATGATAATGATAATGATAATGATAATGATAATGATAATGATAATGATAATGATAATGATAATGATAATGATAATGATAATGATAATGATAATGATAATGATAATGATAATGATAATGATAATGATAATGATAATGATAATGATAATGATAATGATAATTATAATTATAATGCTAATGATAATGATAATGATAAGGATAAGGATAATGATAATGATAATGATAATGATAATGATAATGATAATGATAATGATAATGATAATGATAATGATAATGATAATGATAATGATAATGATAATAATAATGATAATGATAATGATAATGATAATGATAATGATAATGATAATGATAATGATAATGATAAGGATAACGATAAGGATAACGATAATGATAACGATAATGAAAAGGGTAATGGTAATGATAATGATAATGATAATGATAATGATAATGATAATGATAATGATAATGATAATGATAATGATAATGATAATGATAATGATAATGATAATGATAATGATAATGATAATGATAATGATAATGATAATGATAATGATAATGACAATGATAATGATAATGATAATGATAATGATAATGATAATGATAATGATAATGATAATGATAATGATAATGATAATGATAATGATAATGATAATGATAATGATAATGATAATGATAATGATAATGATAATCATAGTGATAATGATAATCATAATCATAATCATAATGATAATGATAATGATAATGATAATGATAATGATAATGATAATGTTAATGATAATGATAATGATAATGATAATGATACAGATAATGATAATGATAATGATAATGATAATGATAATGATATTGATAATGATAATGATAATGATAATGATAATGATAATGCTAATGGTAATGGTAATGTTAATGTTAATGATAATGATAATGATAATGATAATGATAATGATAATTATAATGATAATGATAATGATAATGATAATGATAATGATAATGATAATGATAATGATAATGATGATGATGATGATAATGATAATGATAATGATAATGATAATGATAATGATAATGATAATGATAATGATAAGGATAATGATAATGATAATGATAATGATAATGATAATGATATTGATATTGATAATGATAATGTTAATGTTAATGATTAATGAAATTAGTTTGGGGTATAAATCATATAAAATTTCACAGACACATGTAGAGAACTAGTTGGACCATGCCACTACCCTACCCACACAAGGGATGGATCATTTCTAATTATTTATTTTTTAAAAAGGGCCTAAAATCCTTTCAATTTTCATCCTATAAGGATTTATTTCCACTCATCCATAGAATAACATGGGTTTCTTTTTTTCTTTTTTCAATAATGACAACAATTATGACCTTTGTGTCATGTGTTTCCTAGAACCTGTTCTAAAAAAATAACTACATGAATCAATACACCATGTATTCTTGTACTGTATGCGCAAATTATGCCACATTATCCTAAAATATATATCCTTTTGTTACTATAGTGTTATAGTTTCACCACACATCTTCCTCGCATCAAGGGTCACATGGACCATACCTTCCATCCATACATGTGGAATATTATATATATATATATATATTTATTTGTATATGTTTGTGTGTATTTTCATATGTGTTTCTGTTTTATTATATATGATTATGTGTATGTATACGTGTTATAACAAATACATATTAAAATATAGATACAAATATATATTTTCATGTGAGTGTATAAAATTTATTACAAAATGTATATGTATATATATAAACACACACACACAAATATATGATTTTTTAACCAATATATATTAATATATATATACATACATATATAAATATATAAATATATAAATATATAAATATACCATTATATAATATATTTAAGTATATTAATATTAATATAACCAAATAAATATAAATATATACTAATATATATATTTGTATACGTAAATACATACATAAATACATACACACACAAATATATATATAGATAAATATATCATTATATGACTGAAAAAGTCATTTGGGAGAATAAAAATGTCGTTTCATGACAAAGTAGTGGGAATGGGTTTGAAACTACTCACACAAATTAAATGGGAATTTCCAAGTGTGAGGTGGAACTTTGTGGTAGGTTCGAGGTAGTTGAGACGTGTGTTAGGGGTCCCTATAATTTCTATATTTCTTGTTTATCGACCAAAATTATTTAAAAATATTTTAAACCCTTTATTATCACTAAAAAATTCAATGATAAAGGATATGTTATCAATGTTTTCTTAGAAAAGATAAAAGAATCTTCCTTTTATCAATGATTGGAACATTAATACTTTTTTAACGCTAATAAAATCCATTTATAGTGCTAATAAATGTACATTTTATAATAGTATTTATATCCTCTGGTTGTATCATGAAAACATGAACCTTAAACATTGGAATGATAGAAAGGTTTTATGGATTGTGATTGGATTTCAATTAATTATAAAAGATTGATATATGTTGTGAGAAATATTAATTGATAGAAATAATGATGTTTGAGTGCATATAATTATTATAGTGGGGAGTAATCATTGATCATGTGGAGTGATTTCATATTATTTTCAACATAGAATAATTATCCTCTATGGGATGAAATTATCCATATTTTGAAAAAAATGGGAAAATATGAAATTTTTTCACATATATATTAAAACAAAAGAATATTTTTTTCTATAATGGAAACTAACTATTATGTGTGATTTTTTGCGACATGATATCCTTACTTTGGAGGTAAATAAGGAAGTAATCCCAGAACTAGGGGATCTACACCATTGACAACCCTACTTCCCCAAAACTGATGTTTCACCCAAGCTACATCAAGGGACCACAACATGATAAAATTAGTGTAGCAGAGGAAATCAGGGTATGTGGTTTCTCTTTGGTTCTCCATGGTGGTGTTCAACCTTGGAATGGTTCTTGGACTTATTTGGAGACTAATGGAGTTGCATTAAATTACTAGTATTTGTATAGTGAGGTCTTTCCATTCCTCTAGATCACATGAAATATAATCCATGGTTTGAGAATCTAGAGGATGATGATTCTCAATATCGATGGAGGAAAAATCGAACAATTCCTAGAATAAATAATCTCAATAAGGTGAAATTGAGCCACTTGTATAGGGATTATGGTCTTGTTCTTTTTTTCTAAGGTCAATTTTTTATTTCCTTATACATGATACTATTTTTTCATGTTGTGTTATTGTTCCAAGAATTGATTGTGATTATTTTCTTCCATTGTAAAAATTCTATAATGATTCTTCTATGTGCACATATTCTAATTAGTTGAAATACATAAATCTCATTATTCATTTACTCCTTTAAACATTTTGTTTCATCAACATGAAATCGATGAAAAAAACTTCTTGAATTTCACTCAAATATAGTTTTGGAATTATTATTTGGTTCTTGAATATATTTAAGATTTTTGTCTTTATTTTTTTATCCTAGCACTGTGATATTGGTTCTATGGACTTCTGGTTTCATTCCTCATATTCTATAATGATATTTTTACTTTTGTAAATACGTATGATGGAATATGAAAGGTTGGTTCTTATTTTTTGAAATGAGATATTAATTCTCATGTTGTGTTATTTCGATTTTTATATAATCACATGTACATATTATTGTATTATTTTTTGAGAATTATTTTGAGTATATAGTGTTTAGTTCAAGTATTTGATACTATTTAGTGATTTTATCACTTCTATATAGTCATTTTAAAACCTGGTTTTAGAATTATTTTAGAAAAATCATGTTTCTATTTATTGTATAATGTTAATTTTGATATTATAATAGTTGATTTCCAAATAAAACTAATATTTTTGTTAGTTTATTATTTAAGATTTAACATGTTTAATATTTATCTTAATTTCCTTCTATTTTATTTTCGACCTTCATTTTTACTCTTCTCTTACTTTTATAACCATGTAGACATCTAGATCACATGTCTATTTGGATTTAATACTCTTTTGGACCATATATCCATTTGTATCATGTGGCTGTTTGGACAACATAGCTGATTGATCACGTAGTGGATTACTCACATAGCTGATTTGGCCCACATAACTGATTTGGCACACTTAACTATTTTTATCAATTATCCCTTCTAGCCGCATAGACTTTTAAACTTTTTTTAATGTTTTTTAGGTGGTATAATAAGATGATTTTGATTTGTTTTAAAGGGTTGATGCACACTCATCCCTTCATTTTCTTAGGTGCTGTTGAGACATTGAAAAAGCCTAAATTTGTTAGGGTATTTCTACCTATCTGTCAATGGATTGGGCGATGGATATCATTTTTCATATGAATGTTTTTGAGAGGTTTCTATGATTATTTAACAGAGAGAGATAAATCTTTAACCATTGGAAGTTGATTTGGATCTTGAGGAGTCACACCCTTCCTGATATGCCTCTGCTTTTACTATTACAGAATGGATATTACTCAGTGTTATGTTCTATTACAAAATTTGCTCCATATTAACATGGTTTGACTTGATCCTATTCATGAAGACTGTGAGATATAAAGGAATTAATTTTGGTTTATATTAAGTCGGTAAAACCAATTGCAAGAATGATATTTTTTTCACTGTTCTTTCACATTTCTTTGTTGTAGTTTTATTCCATTATTTTATAGGTTTGATTTCTTATGTCCTTCTATAATTATTCTTGATATTTTATAAAATATAGGTAGTAGGGTGGTGTTATTTCAATGTATTATGACTAATTGATACCTAATCCTGTTAAATATCATATGTTCTTTATTTCTTTTCTTTATTTCATGGTTCATTCTTTGTTTTCCACTATAATAATTTATGTATCATTTGATTTTTATTTCATTACTAGTTTTATACATTCATTATATGTGTGATCCTTGGACAATTAGGGTATATCAATGTTGGTTTCCCCCTCATTATTTTGTATAAAAGTTGTTAAAATTTTAAAAATTATTCTAGTGGTCTAAGAATATCCAATGGATCCTTCAATGTTATGAAAGGATACTGGATGAATGGGTTATAGTTTTGGATGGAATAATTCATGGAAAATAGTTGGATAGAACCTATTTCACAAATATTTAGAGATCTATGTTTTAGAATAGGAAAATATGGAATGTGAGTCAAAAATGGTTCGAGGAATTGAGAAAACTAGTGCTTCTCACTCTAGTTACACCATGTAACTTACCATTTAGAAAGGATTGGGTCCTAGGTAAGTCCAAAAGAGTTGTTCTTCAGGAATTTAGATTTAAATCTAATTTCCTACTTTAGCATGTTCACTCTAATTTTAAGGGACCATCTAGGAATACATCCTATGGTGGAGGTTCATACCTTATTACCTTTATATATTATCTTTCAAGGAAAGACAAGGAATAATTTTTTTAGAATAAATCTAATCTCTTTTAGATGTTTAGAACTTGGAAATCCTCTATATAAAATCAATCTTGGAATAAATTAAAGTAATTAACGACTGATTATGTCCTTGAATATATATCTACTTAATTCATTATATTTTGTGAAGATGTGGGAATTTTGAGGCACCGATCATTGAGTCATACTTCTCAACAGAATAGCCTAGATGAGCATATGAACCATAACATTATTGAGTGGGTTTGTATAATGATTTCCTAATTTACATTTTCTATATCTGATTGGGAAGTGGATTTTTCTATAGTGGTCTAATAAATAAATAGGTTTCCTTAATCTTCCTATGTCTTTAAGACTCATTTATATGTATGGATCAACCATCCCCCATCCTTTGGATATATTAGGGAGATTAGATTCATTACCTATTCTCATGTCAAAAATTATAAGCTTGATCTTAGGGATTTATATAGAGACTTAATTTTTTACTTATAAGAATTTGAAATATTTTATGAAATACATTTGGAACAAAGTGACGAGACAACATGCAATTCACAGCCTCGTTAAGCCTCAAATTAATTTTATAAAAATATTAAATATATTTTATATCACACAAAAATATTTTTTCATAAATAATGAAATATGTCATAAATATTTTAAATAAAAAATTTGATACTATGTTTGAATTCATAGCATGGGTTTTACCCTAGGAGAGATCTAAATTTGTCAGCGCCTGACATTCAGCTGAGGAAACCATTGGTGGGTATGTTAAGTGGATTAATTAATTAAATTATTTAATTAATTCAATTAATAACCAAGACGTTATATCATCTATAAATATGACATTATGGATTATTTATAGGGTTAGACACATAACCATGGGATCTTTTAGAGGATTTTCTATCATCCTTTATTGGAGAATTGAGATCAGGCGATGAACGACGACCATATCAAGTTGGTTTGACAGATAGTAAATGTAATAGATCTTACCCATAACTAGGGAATGTGTTCATCAACAAAGAAAAATCCCATCTCAATGTATAGAACTAATTTTTTTTATTTCCTCCCACTTTTTTATTAATCGATAAAGAATATTTGATCTACATTGATTTCTTAGAAATTTTTATCCATCACATGGGCCTTCTTGGTGATTAAATTTATTATTCAAGAAATTATATATTCAAATTCCATTTTATCGCCTAGATTCCCCACTTGTAATATTAGGAATATAAAACATTAAAAATGATTATTATAAACATTGTTAAGGTTTTATTCCCCCATTTACCACTATCTACTGAGTGGTACCCCCTGATGGACTATGGCGTAGGTCCTCTATCCACTAAGTGTCCCCCCTTGACAGAATGGGGTGTGGGTCCTATATCTAATGAGTGGTAAACCATAATAGACTAAGGATTGGGTCCTATATCTACTTAGTGGTACCCCTTAATGGAAAATGATATAGGTCTTCTAACTACTGGGTGGTACCCCCCCGAAGGACCAGGGCATGGGTCCTCTATATGGTGAGTGGAATCCTCCAATAATACTAGGATGCAAATACAATACCCATCAAGTGGCACCCCATGATGCACTAGGTTATGATTCCTCCTCTTTGATACTGTTCCCCTTGACTGTGAAGTATAGTGGTAAGGTGTGGTTCGTCCATGTAGTCACTTATTCACACAGACACATGAGATGCTGGGCATCATTAATGGAACTCTTAGATCTGTAGGCTAACCGATCATCCTAGTCTAGGAGATTTGGGATGAAAATCACTTCTTCCAATCATTTAGGATTCTTTAATGAATATATATATATATATATATTGGGTTTCAGTTCCCTATTTCTTTGGTTTTAGATAACAACTTCTATCTTGTCTCATACTGCTCCCCTCTAGTTTTCAGGGTATCCTATTAGGTATGCATATATTCCCCATAGAATGGGATTTTATTGCATGTTCCATGTATTATATAGATGAATAATATTTCAGTGGTGATTTAATAGGATCACAAGAATACTCACGTGAATTTTACTTTGTTTGGTGGTTGGGTTTTAGAGATCTATATTCGGTCTCTCTTAGTATTTTGTTTCTAGTTATTGCATGGTTCGGAAAATTGTCTGGTTGGGAATTTATTTTTCCCACATACATTTCATATTAATTTTTTTAATATTTTGTATTCCCTAGAGGTTATTTCATGCATGTTCTCTAGTCATGATATTACAACTTTTTAATATTATTCATCTTCAATTTTTCATGGATATGGTTGGGTGTGTGTGTACAGGTAAATTAACAAAAGACTTCCCTTATTATTTATTCCATTCGGAACTTTTTTCTATCCCATAACATATAAATGTAGTCTTGGGGTAGTTTTGGTTCAGTCTTATGTTGTCTAGGTGGGCCCTGATGGGTTGGTTCATAAAAGATTTGAATCTTAAGGGTTTGACCTCAGGATAATATTCTAAGCCTTTTCCCCTTATGAGGTTTTGTTCGAAACCTAGGTAAATGGTGTAAAAGTGTCTTGAGTATATTTTTCATGAAATGGAACCTATTGTTGGTGAGGGATCTAAAATATCCATTCACCAAGACTATGACTACCTACTATTCAACTCCACATACCAAGACATTGGTTGTAGGGAATATTTGTTCATGAAACATAAATTATTTAATTCTTTGACTAAATTTCTGGAGTCATTTCCCCATATATACATATTCTCATATGACCATGGTATGTCTTGATTACATTTTTCATATGTCTCCTAATAGAAAACCAGCCAGGTTACTGCTTCAATATTGTGATAAAAATATGATGAATTAGGAGGCCTTAGTTTAGGTACCATCCCAAGAGTTCTTTCCTAAAAGTAGGTAGGTAGCATCACGCCCACTTATTTATAATTATATTATACCAATAGAGTATGCTTAGGATTAATGTAGTATAAGTGTACTCAATGATTTTTAGAGCAAGAGACCGCCGAGGTTCTATGGTTATATAAATCCCAAGGCAGCAGATGATTGAAATGATTTGATGATCTGAGTTTTCAAGCATGTACCAAAATGATTAGATGTTTCCACTAGAATCCAATATTCTCCAAAATGTAGTTGGGTGTTGGTTTAGTTTAGTCACACAGAGCCATGATGAGTTGTAACTCTCATGTTCTAACTTCCATCAGCCATTTCATAAAAAGTATTACCCCCATTTTTGTGATCAATATAAATTTAGGATCTTCTAGAGATACAGTAGAGAGGTATGACCGTTTTTGATTATTCCTCAATGTTCACAAACCTTATGAAGTAATCCCTTAACAAAATTCAAGATGGTTACTTTTGGCCCCAAAATTTTGATCAGGGTCTCTAGAGAGACATAAGTGTTAGTGAGGAACCCCTATGAATTCCCACATATTCTAGAGTTCTAGATAGAGCACTTGTGATGGAGATATTCCAATATGAGGGACTCCATGAAACTAGATATGGAAGTTGTTTTTATATGGTCGAGTCATCTATAGTGTCTAGTAGGGAAAAATCAGCAGGGTCTATATGTAGGATATCTTCTCATGACCAAAGTTGAGCATGTGGTAATGAAGATCAAGAACCACACAAAAAGAAATGTAATCCCAGAGAGGGGTTATGTTATGCATGTGATGGGTGAGGTATCATGGAACACATCACCGCCCAACCTGGCATGCCAAGGAGGGAAACAAATTATAGATGGACCACCATAGAAGTGGAAATGTCATGATCAGGGATCTCTCAAGCATGGCTTGGATGGACCCCATGGAGAAAGATCCAAAAGAGGAGAATATGGGGATCCTATAGGAGGAGTGGATGGTGGTGGGTGATGTTATGATCTCCTACCACTGCCACCATCATGAGTCTGATTCCAAACTTAAAGTGATGGAAGCCCGGGTCATGGATAGTTGCATAATATGGAGGTTTATGACCCAACATCTAATGAGATGATTAAGTTTACAATATGTGTTAATTATAATATTTATTCATTATTATTCAACATAGGTGAGAGTCATTCCTCCATCTCCTCACTCTTAGTGTGAGATCTAGAGCTTTCAGTTTAGAATTTAGACCAACTGCTTTGTCTTGAGGTTCCTATAGGAAATTATTCTTTGATATTTATTATCTTCCTATAGTGTAAGGTATATCACAGTGGAGAGTTTTTATCATGGGACTCCTTTTTCTTAATGATGAGACCATATGAAATCATCTTGGATATGGAATATTTTTCTATACTCTAATCCTAGAATTATTTTCACTCATACAATTCAGATGCCTTTAGAAGGATGAGATAATATTCATATTTGTGGATGAGATATATCTCATGGTTGAGAGGGTGGATCTTGTGAGTAGGAATCCACAACCAATCACCCATAAGTTGTTGAGTTTATACGTTGGAATAACTGGATCTTCATGTATATATATTCCTTTATCCATGGAGGATTATATTGATGTCTTCCTCTAGGACATTCTGGGAATACCTCTAAGGTGGTAGATTGAGTTTTGTGTCAAATTTTACCACAATACCACTCTGATATCTTTTGGGGATTATCATATGGCCCCTAATGAGATCCGTTATATAAGGGTGTAGTTGTATGAACTTCAAAAAAAATTGTTTTATCTATCCCAGTGTGCCCCCTGGGAAGCTTCAAATTTATTCAAGAAAAAGAAGGATGCGAGATTGTAGATTTATATTGATTATCATTTCCTAAACTAATCCATAATAAATAAAAAGTTCCCCTTAACAATGATTTACAAAATAATTTATTAGTTTTGAAGAATAAGATATTTTTTGAATATCGATATTAGGTCCATCTACCCCCAATTGATATTTCATGTAGTTGATATTCTGAAGCTAGAATTTTGATGTCGCAATGGACACTATGAGTTCCTGATGATGCCTTTCCATTTAACAAGTTCTACCAATATTTTTTGTCTCTGGTGAGAAAGATATTTAATCCATACTTGTACATATATTTTGTTTTCTTCATTGATGAAATAATCATCTTCTATACATCAGAACAAGAGTATGAAGAGAACTTATGGATGGTATTAGAATTTCTTCAGGAGAACCAACTATGTAGTAATCTCTCAACGTTCCAATTTTGGATCAAGGAGGTTCAATTTTGGGGGAATGACATTTATGATCATAGATTAGCTGTGGAAATAGTAAATATTTATAAAGTGACTGCTTTGGAGCCACCTAAGAGCATTACATAGATGCATAGTTTTCATGGTGTGGTGGGGTACTACTGGAGGTTTATGGAGGAACTCTATAAGATTGCATGCCCATTGACTGACCTGACATAGCATGGGAATACATTTAACGGGACAAAGTAGTGCCAGAGATTATTTTAGGATTTTAGCATAAGGATGATAAATTCCTCTATTCTAAGACTATCAGATGAGGGCAAGGAGTATGTAGTGTATTGAAATGCCTCTAGAGCTAGTCCTAGGTGCATGTTGATGTAGAGTTAGGAATTGGACACATATGTGCTGAGGTAGTTGATACCCCATGAGTATAACCACATGACTTGTGGCTTGGAGTTGGAAATGGTAGCCTTCACTAGAGGATATGAAGGCACTATCTTCCCTGTCAGCTCTTTTTTCTTTACTCAAAACATCAAAGTCTCATGTATATATTCGCGTTCAGTGACATGAACTTGAGAAAGCAGTTTTGGTCAGTTTCTTTTTAGGGATTTGAATTTTAGATAGTCTACACTTCTAGGATGTGAAATATGTTGGCACATTTCCTTAGTCAGAAGCGTCATTCTCACCTAGTGGTGGTGGTGTCCTAGTAGTTGGCTTCGTTACATCTAAACCCAGTAGAAGAGGATGGTGTATCTTATCGTCAGTTGATGGTATTGACTCTCCAAATTATCTAGCATGTGGGAGGCACATTGTTGGGTGACATTGACTTAGTGGTACTTCATTAGCATATATCCTTAAGAGATTCACCAGATGGATTCTATGAAGGGGAAAATCACATCATCCCATTCTAGGTATGGATGGTGGTTCTAGTTATGTTGTGAGAGGAGCTGATAAGAGAGTTTCAAAATTCTCTTTTAGTTATACATATTAATGTAGTTAAGAAGTAAAAGGGCCTTAAATATGGTTTATGAGGGATGTAATGAGGCATATCATTGAAGGGCTCATCTCTCAGTGTCTCACATGTAAGTAGGTGATGGATGAGCACTAGGTTCCATCATGTTTTTTATAGCCTCTTGAGATCCTAGATTAGAAATGTGATAGAATATCCTTGGAATTTGTGTTAGGGATTCCATATGCAGTGATAGGCCTTGATGCCATCTGAGTGATAGCTGAATGACTTACCAAGTCGACCCAATTCCTTGATACCAGGTTAAGAGTTTTGTGGAGTGTTTGGGGTAGTTTTATGTGTTCCAGATCATATGGATCTGTGGGGTTCCCTCTATAATAGTCTCTAACTATGATTTTCTATTTAATTCACAGTTATGGGGAGGCTTGAAAGATTCATTCAGGACCCAGTTGAAGATGAGTACCTCTTTTCACCCCTAGAACGATGGGTGTATTGAGTGCACAATATAGGTGTTGGAGGATGTAGAGACCCGAAGCTTGACGTACATTGACATTACATTACATTTGAGGAATACTTAGTACATAACAAAAACACACACACAAGGATCGTAATAGTTTAGTGTCTTTGAAAACTCGGAACGTAATCTTCTAAT